>CM064487.1:48536137-48665295 GCA_032716605.1 Paralithodes platypus | reverse complement strand
TCCGCATCATCCTACAACTGGGAGAGGGTGTGAGCCGCCGCTCTCTCTCCTCCCCTTTCCTGTACCAACCTGTCCGGTCACCATATGGGGTCCATAATACCAAATGTGTACTACAAATTTCCCCTTCCTATCGAACTTTTTTTTAGCCCCAGAGTTCTGCCTTGTTGTCACCCTAGACTCTCAGCCATACCCTCCACATCCCTGCAACCAAATTAATCCAGCTTATGTAATGTATGAGATATGCCTCACTTTTGTTGACCCTATTTTTTTCACTACTTTTTTTTTTTTTATATATATGACTTAACCCGTACAGCCGCAGCGACGCGCCTGACGCGTCAGCGATGTATGTAACGCACAGCCCTAGAGACGCGCCTGGCACGTCACCCTAATTGCGCCGACCGTAACCTCAGGTGGAGCCACTCAAGAGGGCTCAGATTTGTATGGGAACTGTGTACGTATCCCGCGCAACCGTGCCGATGGTTGAAAACTCTCAAAGTCCACGTGCGTGCGCGTGAGTGCGCAATAACCTGTTTTTTTGGGGTAATTGCCTTCAATTTTTTACTCTTGTAAAATACGTTTTCGGGGGCTCTGTAGGACCATTCTTTAAGCTTTTTGAGCGGTTTTTCGTGGTTTTTCCTTCATTCCTAACCCATTCGCTATTGTTTATGGAATAAAACAATTTTTTGAAAACCGGCCGGGTTATGGTGAACAAACATTACAAAACTAGCCGGGGCTGGACGGGTTAATATTTACAGTAGTGTAATTTGCTCTGAACATAATATTAAGCATTAATTGTAGTTTCTATTGGTAACAAGAAATTTAAAATCCAATAATCAGTTTTCGGGTGAGAGCCGTTTATAGTGCCGGTCCCCATATGGGGCCACATTGCCAATTTTGTTACACTTCTGGAACATTACCTGAGCAGGGTTAAAAAGGGCCTCCAGCAATCAACAGGCCTCTAGCAACCTCACTTAACACTGTTTACTACCATATATCTTTCTTAACTACATAAAGTCGTCTAAATATAGCTAGCTAGAATAACATTAATAACACGTCGCCGGTACAGAAGGGGTTAATATAATGTATAGACATACTACAGATAATGTATCTCTGTGTAATTGAGCGTATATATGTCTTTATGTGAAGCCGTTTACGATGTTAACCCTATTTGGTCCAAGGGAGTAATTGTGTGGGGGTTCCGCCTATTTCGCTACATTAGTTTGGAGATTATAAGACGTTTCACCCCATTAGTTTGGCGATAATACGACGTATCACCTCAGGGGGAACTAAGAATAAGAATTCTATGACTTGCACAATTCATGTTATTGTTCAACCCTAACCACGACTGTTCATACGCTATAACACATTTCATATACAGTAATTGATCATTAACGTTAAAGGCTACCCGGTTCAGGAGTGTAAAAGGCTTATTTTTACTATGGATCGAAATATGATCTAAATATTTACAACTACAGAATAAATTGAGTTATCGGCGATAGATTTTGTTTCTTTTCTATTGTGAATGAGGGAGACAAAAGGCATAACTGCCTGCAGCGGGAGCCTCCCCCAGATTTCAAAAAGTGACAGGACCAAACTCAAGGGACGTTCGAGCTAAAATGCCTGGACACACGGAGTTTGAAGCAATTTAAGTCATACGAAGAGGGAAAGACTGATTCTGGGAGATAGTTACAGAGTTTAGCAGTTGAATAGAAGAAAGTCTGAGAATAGCATTTCACTCTTGGGTTGGAGAGTTGCACAGAGTAGGGGTGGGATTGTGTTGCAAGGCTGGTACTACATACCCTACGTAGAGGAGGTGGTATTCACTGGGAAAGCTCCGAGGAACACTGATTATTGTAGTAGCGATAGAATAGCGAGAGAGATGCAACATTGCGGCAAAGAGAGAGAGAGAGATTGCAGAGAGTTGGTGAGTGGATGGGAGTTAATGATACGAAAGGCTTTCCTTTCTACTTTGTCTAGGAGTGATTGCCTCTATTGTGTATTAATAAAATATCATAGTATTAATGGCCGAGTGTTTTGAAACTACATAATATAAACGTTTCATGACAACAAACAACAACAACCCAAGAACCCTCTGAACACTACGGCTCTCTCCTACATCTACTCAATGAACAACAACGTAAGATTGGGAGATATATATATATATATATATATATATATATATATATATATATAGGGTGTCCCAAAATAGGGGCACCAAAACTTCATGAAATGATTTCATAGATGATTATAAGCTTAAAATGTGCTTTATCAAAATTCAAAACCTCAACCGTTAAAGATATATTCAAGGTTTTACAATATTATAGTGTCTTCACTCACACCACTGTAATGGAATCTTCCATGTCAAATGGCTTCCAATGTGAGCTAGAATGTTTATAATAATTTTGCAACCTACAAAAGAATATTATCTTGATTATAACATAGTAAAATACTCACATAGTATGGGTGGGATAGGCCCTTTTACAACTGAGCATGCCTTATGAGGAAATAAATTGGAAGTACCATATTCAACATAAAATATCTCTGTAACGATTTGATTTTTTTTCTCATAGAACATTTTGTACCGTTGATATTCTTATACAACCTAGTCCCGAAGTTTGGTACACCTATTTGGGGACACCCTATTTATATATATATTACAGTTTCTATTTATAAGTCTTGTCTGTTGTTTGTCGTGTGGTTTTACTCTTTTCTGTTTGTTTCTTCTTAATATTAGTTGTAATACACTGTCTTGCTACGTGTCTCCACCAAGGCTGTCAGTCCAGAAGATCAACACCCACCTTTACTCCGATGGCTGTTCTTTCTTAACTCCTTGTCCCCTTTCTAATCTTGTCTTTGATATATTGTAGTTCCCCCATCATTTGCATCGATTTGTTCTTTATTTGTTTCTGTTCCCTATCCCTGTACTACTCTTGTGTCTCATCTTTATTCCCTCCATGTTTCCTAACTTTGTGTGTGTGTGTGTGTTTTTTTTTGTTTTTTTTAATTCTGCGTTTCACCTCGTCTGCCTGCCAGTACCAGCTGTATTCACCCTCGTCGCTCGCTTTATTGTGTGTTGTTATTGTTGTTGTTGTTGTTGTGCTTCAGCTTTTATTCTGGATCAACCGAAAGAGTTGTCAGGGGGGATAGAGAGAAACTATAGTCCGTTTATTTTCAACTGATGGTAAATTGCAATATCCTCACCATAATTAATAAGCTATTAAGAATATTTGGTAGCTATTACGAAGATTTATTATTTTTTTAATTCCCTCGCTAGACCTCCATCAAACTTAGAAAATCACCACCCAGATAAATTGGTAAATTTTTCGGTAGAAACATTTCCCGGCCGAATGCCGTTTCCTCCTAAATTTACAGGCTTGCTATCGGTCACGAGGATAAAATCGACACCTAAATGGCACAAAAGGTCCTAATACTAAAACAAAAATGGGGTGAAAGGTCTTAGGATCGCCAAACTAATAGTGCAAACGTCTTATAATCTAAAAACTTGAGGTCTAGAAAAGCGACATATCTCCCATTAACTCTGATACCTTTCCTGTTCTGTGTTCTTCGATATTCTACTGTGTTCCCCTTCTTGTTATCGTTCTGTTTATCGTATTTTCTTAAAGTTATCTCCTCTCTTTTCTCTAATCCTTCCCTTCTATACTGTATGTTATGAGTGTTCTCTCTCTCTCTCTCTCTCTCTCTCTCTCTCTCTCTCTCTCTCTCTCTCTCTCTCAGTATTTTTTGTCCTCCTCGTCTCACACCACGTACCGTACGTCTGTCTGTCTGTCAACTCCAACTTGTCTTCACCTTATTCAAATGCTCATCATGCTTTACTCGGATTACTCTTACTTTTTATATTTTAGTTATTTTTACTTTTGAGGCCTCTTCTATTTATCTTTTTGTGTGTTTCCTTATTTTCTGCAGTTGTTCCCTCTTTTCCATCTTATTTTAATCTTTCGTATTCTTATATTTGTATTTGGGGTGTTTATTTCTCTTCTCACTATAATGTTCTCTTTATATATATATTATATTCCGTTGGGAATTATTATATGTTCTCTCTCTCTCTCTCTCTCTCTCTCTCTCTCTCTCTCTCTCTCTCTCTCTCTCTCTCTCTCTCTCTCTCTCTCTCTCTCTCTCTCTCTCTCTCTCACATATCAGTCACTCGCATTATATTTTTTCCTCAAGCTTGTCTCACCACATCTGTCCGTTCACGCAAGGCTGTCTCACCTTCTTCAAATTCTCTTTAAAGGGAGATGGTCCGTTTTTCTGGCCCCTCTAATCACTCATGCTTAGCCCCATTAGTTTTCAGATTTGAAGACGTTCGGCCCATTAGTTTGGCGATTTTAAGACCTTTCGCTCCTTTTCTGTGTCAATATTAAGACTTTTCGTGTGATTTAGGGGTCGTTTTTTTTCCTGGCGAGCGATAGCGAGCCTGGCATATAAGAGGAACCGGCCTTCGGCCGGAAAATATTTCTACCGAAAAATGTATATACACCTATTTTTTGAAGGGGGATCCTGGGGTTGTTATTTTAAGTTTGATGGAGGTCTATGGAGGAAACTAAAAACAAATAACACACAAATGAAACGAATCGACCAAAAAGTAAACCATCCCCCCCTTAACCTTTTCAGTATACCATGACGCACTCTTTCATTCTGTTCTGGCTATTATTAGACGAGTTTATATTGAAATGTCGGGTTGGTATTTCAACTCGATTTACTATGATCTCGTACAATCTTATAATAAGATATATTGAGATGGAATATGCTCGACAGGGTCACGTTTAGCTTTATAATTCTTGCATCAATTCTTTATCCCAAGGCAGCATTTACACAATAAAAACATAATGTTACTTCACACTTGAGTTTATTCATAGGATATAGGTTAATGTATATATAATATTGCTCTGTCATATAGGGCAGACAATAAAGGTATTTGAGTGACGTACCAAATAGAGAATGGTCTATAGTTATAACTTTATTATAATTAGTCACGTTACAATTACACACAGTAGGCCAATAGAGTACAAAGGTACAAAGGAGTACAAAGGAGTACAAAGGAAATCAAGCAACAACAGGTCTAGTGACCCTTCTAGGCTGCTTGTCCTCCAAAACACTGAGGATCAAGTGTCCAAACAGTGGTTTAGAGTGGGTAAGGGAACATTGGAAAGGGAACTACTGCCCTGGAACTAATGTCCGTGGCAGGACTAGGAAGTTAGTAGGGGACATAGGGGTTAGTAACTGAGGGGAGGATAAAATAAAGTTATTCATTTACAAACGCAGTCAGTCGTGGGTTTGATGCGAGATATTTGTCTAGGTGGAGTTTAAATGAATCAACGGTGCTGCAGTCTATAACGTCTCGGGGAAGCCCATTCCACAAGTTGACAACTCGATTGAAGAAGAAATTCTTAGATTCGTGTGAGTTAAAAGATTTATCAATCATTTTGCAACCGTTTCCCCGCGTGTAATTAGATTGGTCGATAGTGAAGTACTTACTACAGTTCATATTGTCGATGTTGGTGAGACCCTCATCTATGTCGTTGATGTAAATTAGAAAGAGAATTGGTCCTAGTACCGATCCCTGGGGTACCCCGCTACTTACATTGGTCCATTTAGATGCCTTACCGTTTATGACTACTCTTTGCTTTCTGTCGCTGAGCCAATTTTCTATCCATTTCAACACACCGTCTTGTATTCCATGCGCTTTTAGTTATAGAATGGTCTATAGTGATAACTTTATTATAATTAGTCACGTTACAATTACACACAGTAGGCCAATAGAGAATGGTCTATAGTTATAACTTTATTATAATTAGTCACGTTACAATTACACACAGTAGGCCAATAGAGAATGGTCTATAGTTATAACTTTATTATAATAGTCACGTTACAATTACACACAGTAGGCCAATAGAGAATGGTCTATAGTTATAACTTTATTATAATTAGTCACGTTACAATTACACACAGTAGGCCAATAGAGAATGGTCTATAGTTATAACTTTATTATAATTAGTCACGTACAATTACACACAGTAGGCCAATAGAGAATGGTCTATAGTTATAACTTTATTATAATTAGTCACGTTACAATTACACACAGTAGGCCAATAGAGAATGGTCTATAGTTATAACTTTATTATAATTAGTCACGTTACAATTACACACAGTAGGCCAATAGAGAATGGTCTATAGTGATAACTTTATTATAATTAGTTACGTTACAATTACACACAGTATAGGTAATATTAATATGCAGGAATAATGGTGTTACATATGTACATAAATAATCAAATTAAATGATAATGCGTATGTGAGTGTAACGTCTAACGTGAAGACTTCTGGCATAGGGCAAATTGACTTGGCAAAACCGTTGACGAGCGTGGGGGGCGGTGAACGCCTATCAAGGGGATTAAGGGAAGGGTCACACAGGTAAGATAAATAAACGGTAGTGCGTTCGACCCTAGGTCAGAGTGACTGCTTTGGTATGAATTTATAATTCTAAATAGTGCGACTATAAGACACTGGTGAATAGTAAACATATACTAAAGAGCTTATCGACAGGGTGGTTAAGCTGGCATTTACTTCTCTAAGCGGTTTTTGTGAAAGAGTCTACACTATCTATCTATCTATTGCCTGACGCCGTGATCCCCGAAGGGGTGGCCACGAACGAACCGCCCCCATGCACCTCTGTCCCCAGTCAGTCGACGCCCCTCCCCCCAACCAGCACCACCTTCGTTCATGTACTTCCTCACTCCATCCTTCCACCTCATATTCGGTCTACCTCTCCCCCTCTGTCCCTCCACCTCGCTCTCATACACCCTCTTAGTCATTCTCTCGCTTTCCATACGTTCCATATGGCCGAACCATCTCAAGTTGTTCCTTTTCACACTTTCCAGCACATCTACCTCCACACCACACCTCCTTCTTACTTCCTCATTAGTCTGTCTATCCCTCCATGTAACTCCGCACGCACTCCTTAAGTAATTCATTTCCACTGCTCTCACTCTTGGTCTGAGTCTCTAAACCAACGTCCATGATTCGCTTCCGTAAGTCAGTGTCGGGATTACCACACTGTCATGCAAGGACTTCTTCACTTCCATACTGACCACCCTATTTCTTGTTACTGCTTTTAGCGTTCCTACAACCCTCTTCCCCTGTTGTACCCTCTCCCGCACCTCTTCATCCATAGTCCCATCTTTACTCAACACACTGCCCAGATACTTAAAAGAGTTGACGATCTCCATAGCCTGACCGTTCAGCTTCACCTCACACTCTGTGACTTCACCCCTTTCGAAGACCATACACACGGATACGAAAAATAGATTTACACCGGGTAAGAGTTCAATACACACAAGTATAGAATCCAAATTCAAATTAAGATCAATGAATCACTATAACAAGTTTAGAATGAATGCAAATTAATTATAAAATGAGGAATTACACTCAATTAAAATGCGACTGGAATATCACAGTAAAGTAGAATTCGGAAGAACTCAGAAGACAAAAAGGCGTACACAACGAAGTTGTACTGGGTTAAAATACTATGAGAATAGCATGAAAGGAAATTTGAATGCATTAGCAAATCCCTATATGGCAATACGTGGATCAAAGATATGGCGTATGCGAATTACATAAACAGATGATGTAATTAATTGATCACTATGGAAATAGTTAAATCGAAATAATAATGGTCTCTAATATACAGTAATACGGAGACACGAACAATAAATAACTTGAATATGGAGTTATTATAAATGTGTGAAAATAATTATTAGTTACCCACACACGTAGATCAGATTAATTCACAAGCACTGGTATAAACTAGATAGCTCGAATAAATAGAATTAAAATTAACTCAACGGGGGGTTCTAGACTTTTCGGTTAGGAAAGATAGACAGATTAAAATTTGGGCATAGGTCCTAGGTAAAAGGTAGTAAATAAGGGAATATCTTCACGGTATACGTTTACACTTCAACTTGGATACACAAGAGAATAAATAACATATATTGGTGACATCTGAGAGTATTCCGTATTTGAGCCTGGATCGAGATGAATGTATATAATTGGTGTGCCAATGATAATTAACGATAACACGTCAAAACATAAACTGCAAGGGGGTAAGGTACCGTTATCTAGTGCGATGGATTCAATTCCACAGATCAAGTTTTAACGGGAGGATAAATGACTATGTAACGTGTACACAGACCGATATTTAAGTAAATAACAGGCACAGATCCTTGGCACAAATCAACTCAATAACACTTTTGAAATACTCGCATATATAACCTTACCTGCAACAATAGCCACAAATTGAGATCACAGAAACACTTAGGGTTTGCGTGGAGGAGGAGAAGGGCCAAGTACGAGGGTCGGGGCGTCACAGATGTCTGAGTACGGCAGCTGGGCGTAATGGGGCCACTCGTCAGGAGTCCAGGGGGCAGGGCCAGACGTCAGGGTATAGCTCCGACAGGGATCCAAGGGCAGGGGGGCAGGTGGACGGCAGGCTCCTTCTCTCTCTCAGGCAAACGACTCCCGGACATACATCCGGACGGAGCGTTTAGGCAGGTATACTCCCGGATATGAGCAAGCTGCTGAGTGTGAACTGACTTCCTGTAGTTTCAGTCAGTACATATTCGGGTTATTTCTCTTAGTCAGGTTGTGTGGTCTCGTGTGAATAGGGGCATAGCAAATACATCAAAATTGGCTATGTTGTGGTTAATAATTACAAGAAACATATATTATGGTGCTTAATGACATCGCACTGAGGTTCTCGTATTTTTAACCTTTGGTTCTTTCTTATATCATCAAGCCTGATGATGAAATTCGTGATTTACTGTTCACTAATTGTTTTGGCTATTTGCACTGTTTATGTAATGGTTTTCTTCTGTGGCACTTCATATCACCATTTCACTCTCCTTCTCGTCTGGCAGCTTCTTGCGAATGGCGAGCCCCAACGATGTAAGTACTCCCAAGGCTCTTGATGCTTAGATTGCATAAACACTTTTTCATTATAGTACTCGAGGGGGTATTTGGGATGAATTTCTGCCTTGGCTATTTGAATCTCGCTCTGTGATTGGCGGGGCCGCATGAGGTGTTGATTGGAGGGGCTTGACCTGCCCTTCGGGAGTAACTCACCTGTATGTGGAATTAGAGCATGGGTGCAGGGGTCAGATTTCCCGTTCTCTGGAGAATGGAAAATAAATATATTTCTAAATCATTTTCTTCTGGTTTTCCTGGATTCCCTTACGGTGGCTATCTTGTGTGGTTGTCCTCTTGGCTCCGTCATTTAATATATAGTTTAGAAGGGATCTGTGGGAGTCCAAAGATTAAATGAGACAAATGTTACCACTTTGATTGGTCGAAGTTCTTATTAAGTTTTTTGTATTGTCGTCTATGGTTAACCAAACAAAAATTATAAATAGAACAAAATATAATACAAACAGCGAAACAGCGCCATATTCTTGAAAAGGTTAACACACTATACATAAATGATATATATATTTTTTAATCGGTCGTGTTTCCATTACTCTGTATTATGATTTTGATGAGTTCCTTTTTTCTTTTTTTCTTATTGGATATATTCTTTTGTGTTCTTACATTCTTACCCTCGGCTACTATTATTATTGTCTTCTCCATGTTTCTTCTCTTGTGAGTTACTCTTCATTCATTAGTTGTATTGGATTATCTCTCTCTCTCTCTCTCTCTCTCTCTCTCTCTCTCTCTCTCTCTCTCTCTCTCTCTCTCTCTCTTCTCTACCGTTGATTCATTTAAACTCCGCCTAGACAAATATCTCGCATCAAACCCGCGACTGACTGCGTTTGTAAATGAATAACTTTATCCTCAGTTACTAACCCATCTGTCCCCTACTAACTTCCTAATCCTGCCACGGACATTAGTTCCCTTTCCAATGTTCCCTTACCCACTCTAAACCACTGTTTGGACACTTGATCCTCAGTGTTTTGGAGGACAAGCAGCCTAGAAGGGTCACTAGACCTGTTGTTGCTTGATTTTCTTTGTAATCCTTTGTACTCCTTTGTACTATCTTTCTCTCTCTCTCTCTCTCTCTCTCTCTCTCTCTCTCTCTCTCTCTCCAACTATTACAAGGATATGTTGCATTTTGTTGAACTCTTCATAGTTCTTCAACATTTTATGTTTTTCTTTCTTTTGGTGTTCTACAGTTTCCCGTTTATATTTGATTGTTATCTTGTCTCTCCATATTTATTTATTTCTTGTGGGCTATTTTTTGCATATCGATTTTCTCTGTTTTTTCGCTTATATTTAATCTCTTATTAGCTTGTCTCATCATTTATGTTTGTTAACTCTGGTTTGTTTTCACTTTATTGTCAAACCACAAAATTATCAACAACATTTACTCAGATTTCGTTACTTTTCCACCGGTTGAAGTCATGTCTTTTGTATTGCTTATATTATGTTCTGATGTTTCCCCCTTAATTTAAACTTATATTTGTGAGCATCTTCTTTTGTTTTCCCACGGGTACTTGTTTCACTCTTGTTTTTCTCTTGTTAATGTTTTTTTTTTATTAGGGTTATTATTAACTGTTTCACCACATCTGTCTGTCAACTCCATCCTGTCTTCACCTTCTTGTTAATTCACAGGCTCATCAACAATCCTTACTCGAATTTCTAAGTTTTGTTTTTATTATATATACAGTATAATATATACTGTATATATACTGTATATATATATTTATTTATTTATTTATTTATTTATATATTTTTTGGGGGTCGCCTTTCTGTTTTTTCCTTTGTTATTCCAGTTGGTTTATTTGAATTTTCCTTGTTTTTTCTCTCTAGATTTTTTTCTCCATTTCTTTTCTCTGTTCTTTCCCGTTTATATATTCTCTGGCTAGCTTACCTAGTTGCCAGTTCACATAAACAACCACCTTTACTCAGATTGCCTATGTATTTATTAAGGGGGGTGAGCAGGTTTTTTTCTTTCTCTGGGCTGTATTCATTCAGCCCTATTCAGCCTACTGTTTTAATACGTTTATCCCAATCCAGGTGTAAATTTATATCTGGCGAGCGATAGCGAGCCACCATATTTGGGATAATGAGTTGGACAACTAGCTAAATTTGTAATTTTTTCGATAGAAAAATTTCCGGATTTCTCACTAAAATGCTGGCTCGCTATCGCTCACCAGGAAAAAATCGACACCTGGATGGGGATAAATGTCTTACAACAGTAGGCTGAATTGGCCGAATGGATACAACCAAGAAAGAGAACAAAAAAACAGGTCACCCCCTTTAACTCTTTGATGCCTTTCTATGCCTTTGTCTGTTGTTTATTGCTCTGTTGTTTTCCTACTCTTGTTCCCTCGGTTACTTAACTACTATAACGTCTTTGTCTGTTGTTTATTGCTCTGTTGTTTTCCTACTCTTGTTCCCTCGGTTACTTAACTACTATAACGTCTTTGTCTGTTGTTTATTGCTCTGTTGTTTTCCTACTCTTGTTCCCTCGGTTACTTAACTACTATAACGTCTTTGTCTGTTGTTTATTGCTCTGTTGTTTACTACTTGTTCCCTCGGTTACTTAACTACTATAACGTCTTTGTCTGTTGCTTATTGCTCTGTTGTTTTCCTACTCTTGTTCCCTCGGTTACTTAACTACTATAACGTCTTTGTCTGTTGTTTATTGCTCTGTTGTTTTCCTACTCTTGTTCCCTCGGTTACT
The DNA here is from genome assembly GCA_032716605.1 of Paralithodes platypus. Lineage (NCBI taxonomy): Eukaryota > Metazoa > Arthropoda > Malacostraca > Decapoda > Lithodidae > Paralithodes > Paralithodes platypus. The sequence goes on along the minus strand of CM064487.1, from coordinate 48,653,603 downwards.
TAACTACTATAACGTCTTTTATATAAAACCTCTTACTTTGGCAACCATTAGACGATTTTATGCCATTCAAGAAGGACCTATGCTATGCATATGGTTTATTGAGATAATATTAATTTTACCCCTTTGAGTCCTAGAGGCAGAATAAATGCTAAAGATCGTCTAACGGTAGCCAAAATAAGACGAAAGCTACGCCATTGTGTTAAAGCTAAATTTTCACTTAATCAAGTTTTTTTTTCTGGACCACTTTCTCCCTCATATTTAGCCTCATTAGTTTTAATAATTGGCCGGGACAGTTGTCTACCGAAAAATATACAAATTTATCTCAAAGAAAGGTCTTGGGGTCATGAGCTTGATGGAGGTCTAGGGAACAAACTTAAAACCTCCCCTTAAAGCTATATTCTATCTGTGTGTTCTCCTCTCTTGAATGTGTGTCTTTTCTTCGTTGTAATATATTCGTGTTTTGTTTTATTTTCTTCCTTGCAAAATAATAAATAAAAAAGGCCAACCAGATATGCAGTACTCTCATAAAACACAACGAGAGTCCACAATGCTTTCATAGTACGTCCACACATTAACAGATATGTAAAAGACTCTGATGTAATTTATATGAGGTACTGTAATATTGTTTGTTATATTACTCCCAACATATTCCTCCCTCCCTATCTATCCTCTCCTCGCCTCCTCGCCTCCTCTTTCTCCTACCCCTCCTCCTCCTTCTCCTCCTCCACCACCTCCTCCTCCTCCTCCTCTCCCTCCACCTCCCCCTCCACTTCCTCTTCCTCCTCCCCCTCCACCTCCACCTCCACTTCCTCTTCCTCCTCCCCCTCCTCTCCCTCCTCTTACACCTCCTCCCTGTCCTCTACTCCTCCTATTCCTCCCCCTCCCCCTCCACCACCACCACCTCCTCCTCCTCCTCCTCCACCTGTCCCTAACCTGTCACCACCATTTCCCCAAAGTTTTGACGCCGCCGCTGAGCACTTGCCAAAACCAGATTCTAGACCCACATTTTTGTAAAAAGATTTTGAGACTAGTTTTATCGATTGTGTTGATGTTTCTTCGGTTGGGTGTGAGTTAGTTTAAGGGGGGTGACCTGCTTTTTGTTATTTCTGTCCTTTTCTCTCTTTCTCTGGCTTGTATCCATTCGGCCCCATTCAGCCAACTATTTTAAGACGTTTATCCCCATCTAGGTGTTGATTTCTTCCTGGCGAGCGATAGCGAGCCAGCATTATATGAAGAAATCCGGCTTCGCCGGAGAAATTTTTCTATCGAAAAATGTACAAATTTAGCCTGCTGTCAAACCAAAATAAAAATTATGCTGGCTCGCTACCGTTCACCAGTAAAAAATTGACACCTGGATGGGGATAAACGTCTTAAAACAGTAGGATGAATGGGGCCAAATGGATACAAGCCAGAGAAAGATAGAAAAGGACAGAACAAAAACAGGTGACCCCCCTTAAGGTGGAGGTGTTTATTTGTTTGGCCTATTTATATACTTATTGATATATACAGTATATATTGTTTTGTTTCCTATCTAGACCTCCATCAAGCTTATACAAACACCCCCAAGACTCCCTTTCGAGATGAATGTGTACAGTTTTCGGTAGAATAATATCCCAGCCAAAGGCCGATTCCTCATAAAATTACAGGTACGCTACCGCTCCCCAGGACAAAAATCTAGAAAAAAAACTTATGGCACGAAATTTCTATATTGGCAAAGAAATGGAGTATAAGGTCTTAAGATCGCCAAACTAATGGACAAAAACGTCTTAAAATCTCATAACGAATGAGGCTAAACATGAGGGAGAAGGGGGGCCAGAAAAACGACATACCTCCCAATAAGCGATTGTATAATATATGACTGTGTAAATATTGGTGTCCGGACAACTCAACCTGTAAACCATTCCAACCAGTATCTCTCAAACAGTGCCAATTCAACCAATACTGTTAGATTTAGTAAGGTTAGGTCAAGTGAGGTTAACACTTTAAATTGACACTTGTTTGATTGGCCCTGGTTGATTTGGGACTGGTTAAGATCTACTTGTTGAAATGGTATATTTGTTGAGCATTCTGGGAGCCATATTTTATTGCCTATATATTTATATGAGTGACAGTATTATGGGGAAGGTAACCAGGGCTTGCATGCTCTTAAGATGCCTTTGATAAGCTCATATAGGGAAATTGAAACATAATTAAATATGGACTTTATCAGATTTAATGCTTGTAACCCGATAAGGTGTGTTCTACTTTATTCTAACTTCAACCATACGATTGGAATGAAATTAGTAAAGACCTCTCGTAATCAAAAGACCTCTCGTAATCAAAAGACCTCTCGTAATCAAAAGACCTCTCGTAATCAAAAGGCAGAACACTATCTCAACTAAAGCTGGTGTCATTGGAGCGCCTCTTCCCTCTACTTTTATCACTAATTCTGGCCTGGCAGCTTATAAGGTAAACTTATAAAATATTTCTGTCACCTAAGTTAACCCTTTCATGATACGGTGACGTATTTATTTCTGTTATCCGGCCATTAGACAGTTGTATCCAGATTACGAAGGGTATATTTAAGTCAGTGGGTTAAAAGATATTGTCTTTGCCATTTTACATCCCACAGATTCTTCCTAAGCTGTATAAAGTCGTCTAATAAGAGCCAGGATAATCTATCAAAGTGCATCATAATCCTCAAGGGGATATCCTATCTCCAGTTTCGTCTTTGATACAAGCTCAAAAGATACCACCTATGAGAGCACCTGCCATCGATGAATTTCGATAGAAGGTCCTTTGTGATACCTTCTTAACCCTTTCAATCCCACGACGTTGATTTCTATTTTATATTAGCGACCTGCAAGCGATTTTTTATTCACTTATTCCTTAACCCTCCTGGCCCGGGCAGGCTCTCCTAATGACGGAGCTCGTATCCGGGCGATCTGGTCGAATATCAACAAAAGTAAACTAAGGCTAATCTCGCTTAATATATGACCTACATTAATCAAACATATATAGAAATGAGCGCCTTACCTTCCTGCGTAGATTGGCATTGAGTAGAGCTCTCTAGCTCAACTGGTTCCGGAGTGATGGTGATGGAAGTGGAGGTAACTTTTGCTGCGTATTTACCTCGGCGCGTCCGAACACTCAACCGCGGCCCCGGCTACGACGCCCAGTTGCACTCGTCGCTCCACCCGCAATTATGCCAGGAAGCGATTTGATAGTGTTTTATTGGTTATTCTGTCATTTATTATAGTTATTATGTTATTTTCAACTCAATAAAGTTATTTATATGAACTTATTTGTGTCTCTGTCACTTATTACTTCGTTTTATTATTATTATTATGATTATTAGTGTCACTTTCACTGGACTTTGATAATTGGTAGTGTCATTTCCCCTTTTATGTATTGTTAGGTAAGCTAATAATATATATAGTGTCACTGTCACTTATTCATATTGTTATGAAGGCACTTATTATTACTTGTGTGTGTCTCTTTCACTTATACTTAGTTTTATTATTATTATACTGTCACTTTGACTGGCCTAGGCTTATTGAGTGTCATTTTCACTTATTTATTGTTAGAAATATATATTTTAGTGTCACTTTCACTTGTTCATATTGTTATTGAAGGCACTTATTATTACTTATGTGTCCTTTTCACTTATACTTAGTTATATTATTATTCTTAGCCTACATTTGAGTGTCACTTTCACTGTTGTCACTTCCACTTCAAAAGTTTGTTAGAGTGTGGAAGTCGTTGAAGCAGGTGCCAGCACACAGTCCAACTTGACACTCGAGGCATTCCCAAGTGGTTTTTGTGGGTTTGCGGGGCCTGCGAGTTGTGTGGCTGCACACATGGCACCTCTTCTGACTCCTAACATTACTACCTGGTGCTTTGAAAGGAAGGGCGCTGAGCTGGTGCTTCCTGAAGAATTCAGCACACCCCGTTCTGTCAAGGTGGCCTGGTTCTTGTATTGGCCTGCCTGGTGTACCCGCATGTTTAGCCAGGAGCTCAAGTAGCACCTGCTTGTGGAACTTCCGCAGGGACTTGTACTTCTTGGCTCCTGGAGTCCTCAGACGGTAGATGTTGTAGGCATTGAGGATCGACATATCTACCGTATGCAGGATAAACTTCTTGTACCACCTGCAAGATGTTCGCAGGCAGTCGATGAAGCCCATCTGCATGTCGGACTTGTCAACGAGGCGCATGTTGATGTTATAATCCAGGACAGCAGCTGGTTTTTGGACGGGGTTCTTGGTTGTTCGGTCCACCTTCCCTGTGGCGACCATCTGGGCCTTGTGGCATGTGGTGAGGAGGTTGACCTTGCACTGGTCATGCCAGTGGATGGAGAGGATGGGGCCACTCTTCTTGTGGAAGATGTCAGCCTTCTTCGTCTTGGTTGGGTAGCCTGGCATGCCCTTCCTTTTGCCCTTGACTGTGCCGACAGTTCCGGTCTTGCGGTCATGGAGGTACTTGGTCAGGAGAGGCGACGTGTAATAATTATCTGTGTAGAGGATGTGGTTATTATTGAAGTGCCTCTCCATCATCTTCTTCACTACAGCGCCACCAAAACCAATGAGAGGGTCAGTCACAACTTCTCCAGCCTTGCCGCTATAGACTATAAAGTCCAGCACATACCCCGTCAAGCAGTCGCAGAGGACGAAGAGCTTGATGCCGAAGCGGTGTCTCTTGGACGGGATATACTGTCGGAAGTGCAGCCTACCACGGAACAGGACCAGAGACTCGTCGAGGCACATCTTCTGGAAAGGAATCAGGTATGTGGTGAACCGACGACGTGTCATGTCATACAGCTTCCTGATCTTCCATAATGAGTCGGGAAGGTGGACTGCCATGTTGTTTGTCAGGTGGAGATAGGAGAGGAAGTCGAAGTACCTGTCCCTGGACATGTATTTGCCAAATGATGGAGTCGTTATGATGTCGCCAGTGATCCAGTAGTCAGCCAGAACGTGCTTCCTTATATGAGTCATCAGCATTGTGAGTGCCAAGAACACATATAGTTCTGCCACAGTGAGAGCTCTCCATGCCACCATCTTGGCACTGGTCTTCCTCCCAAGAAAGTTGGCACAGATAGCATGGTGGTGATTTGTCTCTTTGACGAGGTATTCCATGACTTCATTGTCATAGAAGCCACAGAAAAGTTCACTGGGGGTAGCATCTGGGCCACAGGGATATGCTGGTGACACCCCAGAACCCATCTGTACCTCGTCAAAGGCAGGACAATCTGGCTCAAAATCAGCTCCATCTGTCCACACAAACAGGTCGGATGCTGATGCTCGAGGTCGTGCTGCAGCAGGCACACGCCCTGGACACCCTGGCACACGCCCTTGGCCAGGCGGACGCCCTGCACGCCCACGCCCAGGCCCAGGCCCAGGGGCAGCGGCGTCAGCAGGCTGACCACGTCCACGACCTCGCCCTCTCCCTCGATTTGTCGGCACATCCTCTTCCTGTTCCTGTTCCTGTTCCTCTTCCTCCTCAGGCGACGTCAGGTCATCTGGGGCAATGTTGGGGTCGTCAGCATCCTCCTCAGGAGACAATTCTGGTGAAGAAGTGACCGGGCGTCGGCGGTGTGGGGCGCGGGAGGCTGCGGGAGCTTCAAGAATGGGAGCCGAGGCCTCGGGAGTTGGGCTCCTTTTGCGGCGAGCCGAGGGATTTTCAGCAGGAAATAATGCTCTGCGGTGTGTTGAGGCCTGTGGCACATCACCAATACCACTTGAAGAGGCCCTTTGGTCATCCTGAATGAGAGATGAAGGCGAGGGCTGTGGGTGACCCACGCGGCGTCCCGTGTCAAGGCGTCGGGACAATGGAATGCGGGTGGTTGCTAGGCCAGGGTCGGCGTCATTATCGCTATCTTCAGCTTCCCTATGCTTTTCTGCGGCTGCCCTGCGTGCTTTTTTAGCTGCACTTTTGATCAATGATTGTTTGTAGAAATATTTGCCCACTTTCAAGGGCGTACGGGCAGGCAAAGGGGAAGGTTCTGGGGTAGGGCTAGGGCTAGGCCTAGGCTGACCTAGCAAAGATGGCGAGGGGGTAGGCCTAGGTTCTAACACACTGGAAAGCTCAATGGCACATTCCTGCAACACTTCCACATCAGGATCATCACTACTGTCTCCCCCCTCAAATAAATCGACATTATCGTCGTCTCCAAAGCCCACGAAATCGTCTTCACTTTCACTTATAGATTGTACCTTGTCCACCAAGCTTTCGCCACTGCTCTCTTCATCACTTTCAAAAAGTTGTCGCTGTATAGCGCTATCACTCAACAAACGCTTAACTTTCTTTTGTTGAGCTCTCTTCTCGGTTGGAACAGCCGTTGAAGTTGCGAGTGGGGTAGCACTGGGGCCCGCGGGAGGTTGCAACGAATCGGACACGTCGGAATTTTTTTTCTTCAGTATTACTCGCTATGGCGGCCACGTACGAACTGATAACACTAGTAGTTGAGGCTTGGTGGCGCTGCGGTCGCTCATACCATGCCAAAATTGGCCGCGCAAATTTTGAAGCACACTTTCAAGCACAAAGACACCCGGGTTCCGGCCCTTTTGTTTTGGTGTCATTTTAAAATGACACCCGGGCTGGAAGGGTTAAGGATCATAACCGTTTAACAATATACTTTGGCTATTATTATGCGATTTAATTCAGTTTTGGAAGGCTCTCTAAGCATCAGAGAGGTAACATATGCTAGTTAACCCTCTAACCTGCAAATCCCCTTCCTAAACTAAATAATATCGTCTACTGAGAGCCAAAATAAAAGAAAGAAATGCATCCACAACTACTGAAGTGGTTAAGAAGGATCGTTCATACTCCAGGGGATGTCTGTATGTATAGTGTGTGTGTGTGTGTGTGTGTGTGTGTGTGTGTGTGTGTGTGTGTGTAATGATAATATTAAACAATAATTGTCGGTTTATTGTTCACTTGCAGCCGCAAGGCTGAAAATCTACTGAGTTGTTCTTAACCTAGGTACCTTAACTACGAAGTCACGTGTGACCTTTTACGACCGTGAGGGGCTGAGTTCCCACCATAGGACATGCGCAGATGCACTAGTGAGCAGTATGTGTAGGCTAACACAGGCTGATAGTTGAGCAGCTTGGCTAGGGAAGAACCACGATACAATCCACTCCATCGGGATAGCCGAAAAAAAACTTAAGGATTCTGGGGGATTCGAACCCTCGACCTCATGGTCAGCGCACAGCACCTTACACCACCAGTGTGTGTGTGTGTGTGTGTGTGTGTGTTTCTCCGGCTAACGGTAAACTGCCATGTCTTCATCTTGATTACTGAGCTATTACAAAGATTTAGTAGCTAAGTAGATTGCTAAATATGAAAACCTGGCATTGATAAGACGCAGAGAGTAGTTTCATATTTGTCCATTAAACATCGACGAGCCATCAGCTGCTTAAGGGTTGAACTTACCGTCAGCTGAAAACAAACAGACTAGATTTTTTTTTTTTTTTTTTTTTTTTTTTTTTTTTTTTTTAGTGGTTAAGGGATGAGGTCACGAGGAACCTATTTACCCTGGCATAGACCTATTTTACTGTTAGGCGATCAGAACAGAGGCAAGGGGTGTGAGGAGACTGCCCAACTATCTCCACCAGCCGAGAATCGAACTCGGTCCTCCCGGTTAGACTAGAGTTGTTTACATTATTGCTATTAAAATCGCATTAAAGCAGTAGCAAAATGCCTGTTTGTTTTTATATTGTGTTGATTATTTTGTTTGCACTTAGTGGCCCTGCCTCCCCTTTGCCAAACTCCGATTCAAGTTGATTTTTTACGGAAATAATGCGAACCTGAATATAAACTATTAAGTTGGTGTTTTTGGCCCGGGCATTAGTTTCATTATGTAAATAGTCGTGTGTTTATATTGTCTACATGCCAGGACTAGATTCTGGTTTTATATATCAAGGTTGTGTATTTGTGTTTAGCGAAGATCTAACATTAATTGAGCGACTTTTTTCCTTCATGCCAAAAGTGAGAATGGAACTGCTTAATATTGGATTTATTATTGTTTATGTTTTTGTTTTAACTTGGTTTAATCTATTTATGAAATCGACCTTTTACGTTTGTGATTAACACTTGTATTTGCTTTCCTTAAACAATACTGGTAATAATTTTAGTGTAGGAGAAATGTAGTGTCTCCTGCATAATTTATGATTGTCCGTATAATTTATGTTTGGAAGAGAAATTGGTGCTATTGAAGTAAGAGTGTAATTTGTAATGCAGGCGTGATTTTTGTGATTAGCCAACTTTTTATAACGAACTGTTCTCCTATTTCAGTCACACTAATTGACTTGCATACTTTAAGGGGGGTGACCTGTTTTTGTTTTGTCCTTTTCTATCTTTCTCTGGCTTGTATCCATTTGGCCCCATTCAGCCTACTGTTTTAAGACGTTTATCCCCATCCAGGTGTCAATTTTTTACTGGTGAGCGGTAGCGAGCCAGCATATTTTTTATTTTTGTTTGACAGCAGGCTAAATTTGTACATTTTTCGATAGAAAATGTCTCCGGCGAAGCCGGATTTCTTCATATAATGCTGGTTCGCTATCGCTCGCCAGGAAGAAATCGACACCTAGATGGGGATAAACTTATTAAAATAGTTGGCTGAATGGGGCCGAATGGATACAAGCCAGAGAAAGAGAGAAAAGGATAGAAATAACAAAAAGCAGGTCACCCCCCTTAAGGCCATGGAAGAACAGACCTCATGTAATAAGACTGTATAATTATGTTATCATGTCAAGGTTGTTTTGAGTCACATACTGGAATATATGTTATCACCTGTTCACATCACAGACAAATTGTGTTGTATTGTGTTTATACTCGAAGGAATATTCAAAGTGTTTTCTGAATATAATTATATGATGTAGAGTTAGCGTTTATATGATGTAGAGTTAGCGTTTATATGATGTAGAGTTAGCGTTTATATGATGTAGAGTTAGCGTTTATATGATGTAGAGTTAGCGTTTATATGATGTAGAGTTAGCGTTTATATGATGTAGAGTTAGCGTTTATATGATGTAGAGTTAGCGTTTATATGATGTAGAGTTAGCGTTATATGATGTAGAGTTAGCGTTTATATGATGTAGAGTTAGCGTTTATATGATGTAGAGTTAGCGTTTATATGATGTAGAGTTAGCGTTTATATGATGTAGAGTTAGCGTTTATATGATGTAGAGTTAGCGTTTATATGATGTAGAGTTAGCGTTTATATGATGTAGAGTTAGCGTTTATATGATGTAGAGTTAGCGTTTATATGATGTAGAGTTAGCGTTTATATGATGTAGAGTTAGCGTTTATATGATGTAGAGTTAGCGTTTATATGATGTAGAGTTAGCGTTTATATGATGTAGAGTTAGCGTTTATATGATGTAGAGTTAGCGTTTATATGATGTAGAGTTAGCGTTTATATGATGTAGAGTTAGCGTTTATATGATGTAGAGTTAGCGTTTATATGATGTAGAGTTAGCGTTTATATGATGTAGAGTTAGCGTTTATATGATGTAGAGTTAGCGTTTATATGATGTAGAGTTAGCGTTTTTCGATATATATATTACATTTATGTCATTTTTTGTCGATTCTACTAGAAGGTTTGATTTTGTGTTAATGGAGTTTTCCAGGCAACTTTTGTCTGTAAGTTATTTAGTCCAATTTTAGTCTGACAGCAAGTGGATTGGAGTTATATAATAGTTCTGTCATCTAGTATAATCTACCCTCATTCTATTTGTTTATGCCAATTCAAAAATGCAAAAAATAGATGAGGAAAAATTATTAAATTAATGAAACATTACTTGCATCAAGTTGTCAATCGGAAGTTGCTCGAAAAAATGCCCGTGTGACTCAAACTCGAATTATATAATGCAATTAATTTTGAATCGACTATGTCCAAGTTATAAACAGGATCATTAATAAATGTGTTAAGTTTACAATTATGATACATTCGTATTTTATGTTCATATGTATAGTAATAGTGTTTACTGTTATGTCAAGGATATATGGCAGTTATATTTGAGGGTGTAATATTATTCATAGGAGTTATTGACAGCCTCTGAGTTTTTTTTCATTTTTTTTGTTTTCTATGTGTCACTCTCTTACCCACAGATATCTACAATTAATATTTTGAGCGATATATATACCGGCATATATATATATATATATATATATATATATATATATATATATATATATATATATATGTACAATTTACCGAGTATTTTATTACGTTATAAAAATAATTAATACAATACGCAAAGCGCTAAGATTATGAAAACCTGTCAGTAAAAGGATGAATGACAAAGCTAGGAAAGTTTTGTTGTGTATTTATTATTATGTTAATTCCCTAAAGTTTAAATTAAAGTTTATCGGTAATGTCTCGTAACGGCGTTTCATATACATTTGATTTTTAATGTGTGTATGCTTCATAAAGATAAAAATTAGCAAGTATATCCTTGAGAGAGAGAGAGAGAGAGAGAGAGAGAGAGAGAGAGAGAGAGGGGGGGGGGAGAGGGAGAGGGAGTGAGAGTGAGAGGCTAACATACGAATATTATTCAGGAGAAAACACAATTTGTTTTTTATATTGTCTTTACATGGTTAGGCTATATACGTATGCCATAAACACATATTTGTAAAGATGATAAGCTAATAGATGAATTTTATAGGCACGCAAAATAGTATGAACAAAATATTTGCTGATAATACTGAGGAAAAGAACTCGCCCTAAAAAATAACTCAACGTGCTATCTCTCTCTTCATCTATCTGCTTATCTATATATATATATATCTAGGCTCTCTCGCTCTCACCCTCTCTCTCTCTCTCTCTCTCTCTCTCTCTCTCTCTCTCTCTCTCTCTCTCTCTCTCTCTCTCTCTCTCTCACACACACACACACACACACACACAGGCTTACATTCATACAAACCAACAAACAAATATACACACAAATTATCCCTCTGACACACACACACACTCAATACACACACACACACACACACATACACACACACACACACACACACACACACACACACACACACACACACACACACACACACACACACACACACACACACACACACACACTACTTTAGAATGCTCACCAGGATTATCTCTCAGTGGGAGTGACACAATAAGAGAACAGATTTGTCAACCTGGTTGAAAGACAGGCAAATAGATAGACAGTTGGACAGATAGACAGATGGACAGATATACAGATAGACAGTTGGACAGATGGACAGATATACAGATAGACAGTTGGACAGATAGACAGATGGACAGATATACAGATAGACAGTTGGACAGATAGACAGATGGACAGATATACAGAGAGACAGATATACAGAGAGACAGATGGACATATAGACAGATGGACAGATGAACATATAGACAGATGGACAGATAGCCAGATGGACAGATGAACATATAGACAGATGGACAGATGAACAGATAGACAGATGGACAGATGAACATATAGACAGATGGACAGATAGACAGATGGACAGATAGACAGATGAACATATAGACAGATGGACAGATAGACAGATGAACATATAGACAGATGGACAGATGAACATATAGACAGATGGACAGATATACAGAGAGACAGGTGGACATATAGACAGATGGACAGATGAACATATAGACAGATAGACAGATAGACAGATGGACATATGAACATATAGACAGATGGACAGATGAACAGATAGACAGATGGACAGATGAACATATAGACAGATGGACAGATAGACAGTTGGACATATAGATAGATGGACAGATGAACATATAGACAGATAGACAGATGGACAGATGAACATATAGACAGATGGACAGATAGACAGATGGACAGATAGACAGATGGACAGATGAACATATAGACAGATGGACAGATGAACATATAGACAGATGGACAGATAGACAGATGAACAGATAGACAGATGGACAGATAGACAGATGAACAGATAGACAGATAGACAGATGAACAGATAGGCAGATGGACAGATGAACATATAGACAGATGGACAGATAGACAGATGAACAGATAGACAGATGAACAGATAGACAGATGGACAGATGAACATATAGACAGATGGACAGATAGACAGATGGACAGATGAACATATAGACAGATGGACAGATAGACAGATGAACATATAGACAGATGGACAGATGAACATATAGACAGATGGACAAATGAACATATAGACAGATGGACAGATGAACATATAGACGGATGGACAGATGGACAGATGAACATATAGACAGATGGACAGATAGACAGATGGACAGATGAACATATAGACAGATGGACAGATAGACAGATGAACATATAGACAGATGGACAGATAGACAGATGGACAGATGAACATATGGACAGATGAACATATAGACAGATGGACAGATGAACATATATTCAGATGGACAGATGAACATATAGACAGATGGACAGATGAACAGATGAACATATAGACAGATGGACAGATGAACATATAGACAGACAGACTTACAGACAAATAGATAGATGTACATATAAACAGACAGACAGACACATGAACAGGTAGACAGATATACAGGTAAACACATAGACAGATGGACAGTTAGATAGACAGACAGACAGATATACATATACACAGATGGACATGTAGACAAATACACAGGTGGACTGAAAGACACAACAAACATAGAAGACAAAAGCCAACTACTATTTACTGATGTAGTGTACAGTCGTGCTCGTTAATTCCGATACATTTTGAAACCTTGCACCGATTAAAAGAATCTCCGAAATAAAAGTATCATGTAAATAATAAATAAAGAGGTTTAACTCAGCCCGAGACAGCTTCGAAAATGTAAAGGCCAGTGTATATATAAGCATTAAGGGGAGGTTTTTAGTTAGTTCGTTAGACCTCCATCAAGCTTAACATTACACCCCCTAGATCCCCTTTCAAGATAAATTTGTACATTTTTCGGTAGAAAAATGTACCGGCCGAAGGCCGATTCCTCTTAAATTACAGGCTCGCTATCGCACGCCAGGAAAAAATCGACACCTTAATGGCACGAAGTCTTAAAATTGACAGAAATGGGGTGAAAGTTCTTAAAATCACCAAACTAATGGGGCGAACGTCTTAAAATATCAAAAGCAATGGGGCTAACCATGAGGGAGAAAGGGGTCAAGAAAAAAGTCCCTCAAGTGGTAATCTCCCCTTAACACATACAGTACCGGCGACGTCCTTTTAATTATATTCTGGCAATGATTATACTATTATATTCAGCTCAGGAAGGACCTCTAGCAATAATAAGGTTTCAAACTATCTCAAACAACCCTTTTAACTACCACAGATCCTTCTTGAGCTGCATAAAATCATCTAGATATAGCTAGAATAAAATATAACGCACGTCGCTGGTACTAAAAGGGCTACACACTCCGACTGTACACTCAACGACATAGTCAGGGCCTAAGTTTTCGAAGCTATCTCGAACACAATCGAATCTTTTCATTACTTTGTTTACCTAATATTTGCATTTCGGAGGTTCATTTTGGGTTCGTTTTGGGCCCGGATGTATGTCGTTGAGTGTACAGTACATCCCTTAAGTTGATGAAATATATGTAGTAGTACATGATTATAATAATAGGGGCACTAAACAGTAAATAAGGACCAAGGGGTAGGAGAGCAGTGACTCTTACAAACTAATTAATAAGAGTGCATGCAGTAATCCAATAAAAGGGTGTGAGGAAGGGGAGGCACAGGGATAAAGAAAACTTAATCTAATGAATTAACAGGATCTAGCACAGCATAGCGTAATACAGCATGCTAACACATATACATACACATGCACAAACACACACACATATACATTCAGAAACACTGTAAGGCTGTAGTGAGCCCCAGTGAGGAAAAACGGTAGAATATGATAATATATAGAAGGTGGTGCGATAGTAAAATATAGAAGATGGTGTGATAGTAAAATATAGAAGATGGTGTGATAGTAAAATATAGAAGATGGTGTGATAGTAAAATATAGAAGATGGTGTGATACTAAAATATAGAAGATGGTGTGATAGTAAAATATAGAAGATGGTGTGATAGTAAAATATAGAAGATGGTGCGATAGTAAAATATAGAAGATGGTGTGATATTAAAATATAGAAGATGGTGTGATAGTAAGATATAGAAGATGGTGTGATAGTAAAATATAGAAGATGGTGTAATAGTAAAATATAGAAGATGGTGTGATAGTAAAATATAGAAGATGGTGTGATAGTAAAATATAGAAGATGGTGTAATAGTAAAATATAGAAGATGGTGTAATTGTAAAATATAGAAGATGGTGTGATAGTAAGATATTGAAGATGGTGTGATAGTAAGATATAGAAGATGGTGTGATAGTAGGATATAGAAGATGGTGCGATAGTAAAATATAGAAGATGGTGTGATAGTAAGATATAGAAGATGGTGTGATAGTAAAATATAGAAGATGGTGTGATAGTAAGATATAGAAGATGGTGTGATAGTAAGATATTGAAGATGGTGCGATAGTAAGATATAGAAGATGGTGTGATAGTAATATATTGAAGATGGTGTGATAGTAAAATATAGAAGATGGCGTGATAGTAAAATATAGAAGATGGTGTGATATTAAAATATAGAAGATGGTGTGATAGTAAGATATAGAAGATGGTGTGATAGTAAAATATAGAAGATGGTGTAATAGTAAAATATAGAAGATGGTGTGATAGTAAAATATAGAAGATGGTGTGATAGTAAAATATAGAAGATGGTGTAATAGTAAAATATAGAAGATGGTGTAATTGTAAAATATAGAAGATGGTGTGATAGTAAGATATTGAAGATGGTGTGATAGTAAGATATAGAAGATGGTGTGATAGTAGGATATAGAAGATGGTGCGATAGTAAAATATAGAAGATGGTGTGATAGTAAAATATAGAAGATGGTGTGATAGTAAAATATAGAAGATGGTGTGATAGTAAGATATAGAAGATGGTGTGATAGTAAGATATTGAAGATGGTGCGATAGTAAGATATAGAAGATGGTGTGATAGTAATATATTGAAGATGGTGTGATAGTAAAATATAGAAGATGGCGTGATAGTAAAATATAGAAGATGGTGTGATAGTAAAATATAAAAGATGGTGTGATAGTAAAATATAGAAGATGGTGTGATAGTAAAATTTAGAAGATGGTGTGATAGTAAAATGTAGAAGATGGTGTGATAGTAAAATATAGAAGATGGTGTGATAGTAAGATATATAAGATGGTGTGATAGTAAGATATTGAAGATGGTGTAATAGTAAAATATAGATGATGGTGTGATAGTAAAATATAGAAGATGGTGTGATAGTAAAATATGGAAGATGGTGTGATAGTAAAATATAGAAGATGGTATGATAGTAAAATATAGAAGATGGTGTGATAGTAAGATATTGAAGATGGTGTGATAGTAAAATATAGAAGATGGTGTGATAGTAAAATATAGAAGATGGTGTGATAGTAAAATATAGAAGATGGTGTGATAGTAAGATATAGAAGATGGTGTGATAGTAAGATATTGAAGATGGTGTGATAGTAAAATATAGAAGATGGTGTGATAGTAAAATATATAAGATGGTGTGATAGTAAAATATAGAAGATGGTGTAATAGTAAGATATTGAAGATGGTGCGATAGTAAGATATAGAAGATGGTGTGATAGTAAGATATTGAAGATGGTGTGATAGTAAAATATAGAAGATGGCGTGATAGTAAAATATAGAAGATGGTGTGATAGTAAAATATAGAAGATGGTGTGATAGTAAAATATAGAAGATGGTGTGATAGTAAGATATAGAATATGGTGTGATAGTAAGATATTGAAGATGGTGTGATAGTAAAATATAGAAGATGGTGTGATAGTAAAATATATAAAATGGTGTGATAGTAAGATATTGAAGATGGTGTGATAGTAAAATATAGAAGATGGTGTGATAGTAAAATATAGAAGATGGTGTGATAGTAAGATATAGAAGATGGTGTGATAGTAAGATATTGAAGATGGTGTGATAGTAAAATATAGAAGATGGTGTGATAGTCAAATATAGAAGATGGTGTGATAGTAAGATATTGAAGATGGTGCGATAGTAAGATATAGAAGATGGTGTGATAGTAAGATATTGAAGATGGTGTGATAGTAAAATATAGAAGATGGCGTGATAGTAAAATATAGAAGATGGTGTGATAGTAAAATATAGAAGATGGTGTGATAGTAAAATATAGAAGATGGTGTGATAGTAAAATATAGAAGATGGTGTGATAGTAAGATATAGAATATGGTGTGATAGTAAGATATTGAAGATGGTGTGATAGTAAAATATAGAAGATGGTGTGATAGTAAAATATATAAGATGGTGTGATAGTAAGATATTGAAGATGGTGTGATAGTATAATATAGAAGATGGTGTGATAGTAAAATATAGAAGATGGTGTGATAGTAAGATATAGAAGATGGTGTGATAGTAAGATATTGAAGATGGTGTGATAGTAAAATATAGATGATGGTGTGATAGTAAAATATAGAAGATGGTGTGATAGTAAAATATAGAAGATGGTGTGATAGTAAGATATAGACGATGGTGTGATAGTAAGATATAGAAGATGGTGTGATAGTAAAATATAGATGATGGTGTGATAGTAAAATATAGAAGATGGTGTGATAGTAAAATATAGAAGATGGTGTGATAGTAAGATATTGAAGATGGTGTGATAGTAAGATATAGAAGATGGTGTGATAGTAAAATATAGAAGATGGTGTGATAGTAAAATATAGAAGATGGTGTGATAGTAAGATATTGAAGATGGTGTGATAGTAAGATATAGAAGATGGTGTGATAGTAAAATATAGAAGATGGTGTGATAGTAAAATATAGAAGATGGTGTGATAGTAAGATATAGATGATGGTATGATAGTAAAATATTGAAGATGGTGTGATAGTAAAATATAGAAGATGGTGTGATAGTAAAATATAGAAGATGGTGTGATAGTAAGATATAGATGATGGTGTGATAGTAAGGTATTGAAGATGGTGTGATAGTAATATATTGAAGATGGTGTGATAGTAAGATATTGAAGATGGTGTGATAGTAAAATATAGAAGATGGTGTGATAGTAAAATATAGAAAATGGTGTGATAGTAAGATATAGATGATGGTGTGATAGTAAAATATAGAAGATGGTGTGATAGTAAAATATATAAAATGGTGTGATAGTAAGATATAGATGATGGTGTGATAGTAAAATATAGAAGAGTATTAAATATAGAAGGTAGTTAGATAGTAAAATACAGAACATGGTTAGATAGAAAAAAATAGAAGTGGTTAAGGAGTTTAATATAGAAGATAGTGGGATGATGAAATATAGACAACAGTGTGATAGTAAGATACGTAAATTAGTTAAATAGTAATATGTAGAAGATAATGAGATAGTAAATAATAGTAGAATGAGCGAGAAATGGGGAAGGCGGATCTAGGATTATAGTGAGGGGGATTTTCTGTTGGATTTTTTCTTTGCCGTATGAGGCGTGATTAGTATATCGAGTTACAGGGTGAGGCGGTGAGAGAGTGTGAGTCAGCAAGTGTGTGTGTGAGAGAGTGTGTGTGTATGTGAGAGAGAGAGATAGAGAGAGAGAGAGAGAGAGAGAGGTAGGAGGAACAGTGGGGACCTCACCTTAAAACTAAATTAATCCAACTACGCCTAAACATTAGTCCATCTTATGTGGCCCATTTTTGTTGTTCTGTTATTTCCACAATCTACGGTAAAAACAAATATTTAGTTTCTTATGCAAACTTGGCAATAATATAATATACTATAATATTATTCCATCACATATCGATAAATGGACTGCTAACGGGACTAAACTTTCCACCAAGTGAAAAAGTATATCGAGTTTAGTTGTATTTAGTTAGAAATGTTCAACCGTATTACAACTTTTATAAATGTTGAAGCATAGAGGGGAATGATAAACAGGAAGGATAGAAGCAAGAACTTTGTTTTCTTTCTTTTTTAGATTGGTTGGGGTAGAATGAGAGTAGTGAGGAAAATATGAGGCAGTAGAAAAGTATGAGGAAGAGAGCAGAGTATGAAGGAAGTGTGTTGTGAGGCAGGAGTGGGAGTATGTGAGGATAGTTGAGGCAGAAGGAGTGTTATGAATAATGATGAGATGACGAAAAGTATGAGGAAGACAGCAAACGGTTGAAGTGTGGATATATTGTGAGGCATAGTGAAAGGGTTATTATAGGAATGAGGAAACTAACTATATATTGGGTTAGGCACAATATGGCAGTGAAGAAATGTGAGGCATTGGAACAATAGGATAAAGAGAAGGTATGAGTCAACCCTTCCAGTACCAGTGACATTTTTTTTTTATATTATTTCAATTACATTTTTGCGATTTTAGGAAGCTTAGGGAGGATATATTGTAGCTAAAAGGGATAAATCTTCAGACTATATTCACACTTCCTTCACACTACTCTCACACTTCCTTCACACTACTCTCACACTTCCTTCACACTACTCTCACACTTCCTTCAAATTACTCTAACGCTACCTTCACACTTCCTTCACACTACTCTCACACTTCCTTCACACTACTCTCACACTTCCTTCAAATTACTCTAATGCTATCTTCACACTACTCTCACACTTCCTTCACACTACTCTCACACTTCCTTCACACTTCCTTCACACTACTCTCACACTTCCTTCACACTACTCTCACACTTCCTTCAAATTACTCTCACACTTCCTTCACACTACTCTCACACTTCCTTCACACTACTCTCACACTTCCTTCAAATTACTCTCACACTTCCTTCACACTACTCTCACACTTCCTTCACACTACTCTCACACTTCCTTCACACTTCCTTCACACTACTCTCACACTTCCTTCACACTGCTCTCACACTTCCTTCAAATTACTCTCACACTTCCTTCACACTACTCTCACACTACTCTCACACTTCCTTCACACTACTCTCACACTTCCTTCAAATTACTCTCACACTTCCTTCACACTACTCTCACACTTCCTTCACACTACTCTCACACTTCCTTCACACTACTCTCTCTTCTTCATACTTTTCAACTGCCTCCAATTGCTTTACTATGCTCATTTTACTTCAACTATCCTCACATTCTGTCACTTCGCTTTGCCTCACACTATCTTCACACTTTCCTCACAGTGGACTCTCTTCCTCATACTATGCAAGTGTCTATCATTGCTACATTACATTCATGCTGCCTCAAAGATCCTCACACACCTTACTGCTCTTGACGATCTACACACCAACTATTAGACCATTTTATTCAGCTACCAATTAAAGACTTTTAATTTGGTAGACGCCCTTCCTAAGCTGATTAAATCGTCAAATAGTGGCAAGCCTATAATACAAAGGCTGTCACCGGTGCTGAAGGGGTTAAGGAAGTGTGAAAGCAGTGTGAGGCTCAGATGTGAAGGAGTTTGATTGAGGATAGTTGAAATAGAATAAGGCATTAAATATAAGATGAGGCAGAAATATAGTACCCCCTTAACCCCTTCTGTACCGGCGACGTCTTTTTAATTTTGATTCTAGCAACTATTAGACGATAGTATTCAGCTTAGGAAGCACGTCTCCCCGTTAAAAGGCTACATGCAATCTCAATTCATCGTTTTAGCTAACATAATATTATATCTTCCCTAATCTTCATAAAATCGTCTAAACGTAGCTGAAATCAAACTAAGAAAACGTCACTGGTACTGAACGGGTTAAGGCAATGTAAAAGTAAGGGTGTGTGAGGTTGGTTCATGGTTTAAGGGGAGATATCCACTTGAGGGATTTTTTTTTCTGGACCCCTTTCTCCCTCATGTTTAGCTCCATTGCTTTTGAGATTTTAAGACCTTCGCCCTAGTAGTTTGGATATTTTAAGACATTTTGCCCCATTTCTGTCAATTTTAAGACCTTTCGTGCCGTTAAGGTGTCGATTTTTTCCTGGCGAGCGACAGCGAGCCTGTAATTTAAGAGCAACCGGCCTCCGGCCTGGATTTTTTTTTACCGAAAAATGTACAAATTTATCTTGAAAGGGGGTCTAGGGGGTGTAATTTTAAGCTTGATGAAAAAGTAGGGAACAAACTAAATACCTCCCCTTAAGAGGCCTGGAGAAGTATGAGACCAAAAGTGACAAGTATGTGGTAGGTCGGTGTAGTGTGAGGGTTAAAGAGCGTACGAGTAAGTTGATGTAATGAAGATAGGGAGGCCACACACACACACACACACACAGCCCGTAGCCTAGTAGGTAGAGCTCTCGTCTCACACACGAGGGGTCGGGGGTTCAATCCCAGACCGGGCGGAGACAAATTGGGCTTGTCTCCTTTCATGTGTTAGCCTCAGTTCACCTAGCTGTAAATAGGTACCTGGAATAAGTGGACGACGTTGTGACGTCCCATCTGGGGTTGGCAAAAATGGTACAAGGCGAGATGGGTATCATATGGTTCACCTAAGCTGATGGCTACCTAAGCCTTCGGGCGAGACGGTACCGTCTATAGTGAGAATGGTACCATACAGATCCACCCTAAGCCTTCGTTTCCAATGTCGCCAATTGGCTAAATACAGACTACACACACATCCACAGCCATTCCAACAGTACATAAAACACTTAACATGCATTTCACGCAATACATTCCCAGTTAAGGAGGCGCGATAATAATGAGCTTAGCTCGCATTGCGTGGATTCCCCTTGACGAACAAGTAACTGAGTAACAGTGAGATTGAGTGTGGGTGTGTGTGTGTGTATCTGTGTGTTTGAGGTAGGTCAAGTAAGGGCAGGAATAAGGAATGGTGAGATTTATTGTTAAAACAGTTAAAACGGGGCGGGGAGGGGGGGGGGGGGGGGGAGTTAGTTTGCTCCCTAGACCTCTATCAAGACTTTAAGGGGAGGTTTTTAGTTTGGTCTCTAGATATCCATCAAGCTTAAGATTACGCCCCCTTGAGCCCCTTTCAAGATAAATTTGTAAATTTTTCGGTAGAAAAATTTCCCGGCTGAGAGCCGGTTCCTCTTAAATTACAGGCTCGCTATCGCTCGCCAGGATAAAATCGACACCTAAATTGCACGAAAGGTCTTAAAATTGACAGAAATGGGTTGAAAGTTCTTAAAATCGTCAAAATAATGGGGCGAACGTCTTAAAATTAGAAACGCAATGGGGCTAAACATGAGGGAGTAAGGAGTCAAGAAAAAAAATCCCTCAAGTGGAAATCTCCCCTTAAAAACACCCCCAAGACCACCATCGAGATACATGTGTTTATTTCTCGGTAGACAAATGTCACGGCCAAACTCTGGTTCCTCCTAAACAACAGGCTCGTTATCGCTCGCCAGGTTAAAATCGACACCTAAATAGCATGAAAGGTCTTAATAGAGGCAAATAAATGGGGCGATAATTCTAACACTCGGCTAACTAATGGGCCGATCGTCTTAACATCTCAAAACTAATGGGGCTAAACATGAGGGAGAAGGGAGATTAAAACAAAACCCTCCCCTTAAGTCCCAACGTTAACCCCTTCAGTATTCGAGGACGCTTTTTTCCCGTTTACTCTGGCTATTATTAGACGATTGTATTCAGCTTAGGAAGGATGTTTGGAAATTAGGGGGCTAATGAGGATAGTGTTCACCCCTCGGATTCTTAGAGATCCTTCCAAGAAATGAAATAATATTGTAGGATTCTGGTGGCTAGAAAGTGTGCTGAATTTGAGTTTATGTATATATTAATGTGTTATACTCGTATTTGAGTTTATGTATATATTAATGTGTTATACTCGTATTTGAGTTTATGTATATATTAATGTGTTATACTCGTATTTGAGTTTATGTATATATTAATGTGCTATACTCGTATTTGAGTTTATGTATATATTAATGTGCTATACTCGTATTTGAGTTTATGTATATATTAATGTGTTATACTCGTATTTGAGTTTATGTATATATTAATGTGCTATACTCGTATTTGAGTTTATGTATATATTAATGTGTTATACTCGTATTTGAGTTTATGTATATATTAATGTGCTATACTCGTATTTGAGTTTATGTTTATATTAATGTGTTATACTCGTATTTGAGTTTATGTTTATATTAATGTGTTATACTCGTATTTGAGTTTATGTTTATATTAATGTGTTATACTCGTATTTGAGTTTATGTTTATATTAATGTGTTATACTCGTATTTGAGTTTATGTTTATATTTATGTGCTATACTCGTATTTGAGTTTATGTATATATTTATGTGCTATACTCGTATTTTCGCTGATAATTCTGCGTAATATCGATGTCTGCAGCTCAAACTTCCTTATCGAATGAAACTCACAAGTGGTCAGTTTGGAATACACTAAACACACAATTGGCAGCAAAGACAGAAAGAGGAAGTGGTGGAGAAATGGGGGAATATAGTAAATAATAATAATACTAAGAAAAGGAATTGGTGGTGGAGAAATGGGGAGATAGAGTAGAGATGTATAATTATACTAAGAAAAGGAAGGAAAGGAAGAGCAGGACGGTCTAATGAGAAGAGGGGCGAGGAGTAATGGTTAAAATAATATTAGTATGAATAACAAAATACAGGCGATAACACAATATACTAGTTAACTCAGATGTTTAAGTAAACATAACTTACTTTCAAGGGACGATAGAAAGGATTCAGCGAAATTACAACGTACATTAAAACAAAACAAAAATAGATCGATTTACAAGAAATATAATACAAATAAATTAATATATAAATTACAAATATTAACATTTTACAAAATACAAAAAAAGTATCGAAGGAAACACTAGAAAATTATAAAATATGTATAATATGTAAGTGCCTGTGTAATACATGAAGAAGGATATTTTATACATAATTATAAACATTAAATGAATTGTAAAATAAGAAGAGAGAGATGGTAGACATAACTCAATAACATTTATGTATCGCCCCACAGAGTTGATGCGGGCAAACTATAATAATTTTCGATAAAATAGTTATTAATTACACACAAGAGAGAGAGAGAGAGAAAGAGAGAGAGGGAGAGAGAGAGTGAGAGAGAGAGAGAGAGGGAGAGAGAGAGAGAGAGAGAGAGAGAGAGAGAGAGAGAGAGAGAGAGAGAGAGAGAGAGAGAGAGCAAGAAGGCAATGGTAGAAGAAAAAATAGCATAGGCAGAAGACCTACCACAGTATTATTACCAACACAATTGTATAAATCATTCTAAAGTAAGAGAAATGCCCAGTATTTGTGTGTGTGTGTGTGTCGGAGAGAGAGAGAATATGTTAGTATGTGTACAGTATGTGTGTGTGAGAGCGAGCATTATGAGTGTAGATGTAAGTCTGTATGTGTGTAGGTATGTGTGTGTGTGTGTATCTTGTCTCGGCTGTGTGTATGTAAGAAAGAGATGGTATGTGAATTACTGGATTTTAAAACAAATATATATACATTATGGACAGGGTTCGTCAACTTGGGGACTTAAAGTAGAACAGATACACGATTACAGTTATTATTAGTTCATTTACAACACAAATAGTATTGGCATTCACCATGAGGCAATGATACAACAATACACTAGTGGTGGTAGTAAAGAAGACCGGACAATAATTATATAATATAAAATAGAACCTGCGACAGATAGAGTAGGTTTGGGAGAGTTAGGTGAAGTATATCTTTAGGTGATGAGCAGTGCGTGGTGTGAAGGCAGTTATGTTAACTGAATAATTATATTTATTTAAATCAGCGCCGACGGATTCGTCAAGCGTGATTCAAAAGTATAAGTATATCAGGCAAGTGGCAAGGATAGCATGTCAACTGTATTTGATTAGGTTATTTAGGGATCCCGGAAAAGAGCACAACAAATGCTATTGTAACTCGCTGATACAAAATGTATCCATTTCCCGGGGGTAGCAGGTACGTAACAGGGTCGTCTATCCATTTTCGCGGGTGTATTTAAGATTGAGTCAAGGGTAGATTGTGGTCTCCTTCTTTTCTCCTCAATTGTTTGTGTTGCAGACTGATGGGCATACGTATTGTTGAGGTGACCATCCTGGCTTCGGCTGTTCAGGATTGCTGGCGAAGCAAGTCGTTGGATGTAGGCTACCTGGTCTTGCGGGGCTGTTATCACAGGCTTTGGGTTTGGCTGATGGACAGGCCAATACGGCTGGTGGACAACCGCGTTTGTGGCTGATGGACAGACCACAACTGCGACTAAAGGGCAGGTCAAGTTGAGTTTGGCTGATGACCAGATCATAAAGCAATTGGACAGACCACTAGATACTGATGGGACAGGTCTCTGTTACCAGCTCGGAGAGTTGGGAGAGCTACCGAACAATTCTCTCATTCAGATTTTGCTCCTTTTCTTGCTCCTTCTGCTCTGCTTAGGAGTGAGGACAAGAAGGTCTCCCTCACCTTGGGTCCTAATAGGGTAATTGCGTCCTTGTGGTTCTGACTTGGGCAGGAGATGTCTGGAGAGCTTGTTGTGCCAGTGTGGCTCTGACTCGCGCAGGTGGGAAGATGCCATGTGAGGGTGGACTCTATTAGTTACCTCGGGGACAAATATGATGGATGCAATTCTTCTAGTGTTGAGGAATACAGTATGTTTGGTTGTGTAGCTATGTGAGTGGGAGTTCTTAAAAATCTGTATATTTTTCTTGTATAGTAATGAGCTTACATATATTGTGAGCGTGTGTGCGTCTGTGTGAGTGTGTGAATGTTTGTTTTGTCTGTCTAATCCCTTGTGCTTATATCTATGTGTGTGTATATTTTTATCATAATATAGTAACAACTTCGTGTGTATTTATTTAGTGTGTATGTATATGTGTGTGTGTGTGTGTGTGTGTGTAGCCGTCGCCTTCCATGTACGTGTTTATATGTACATGTTTATCCTAGTGCAAACATTAGACTACACCAAATGAGAGTGTGGGTACTTTTTCAATTTGTGGAACATAAACTTAAGGAGGTGGAAACTATAAATGTATGTGGAGATGCTGGTGGTGTGTGTACTTACTACTTACACTAGTTGTACTTACACTAGTTGTATTTGCGGGAGTGAGCATGCTCGTTAATTCCCGCCTCCTAAGTTACGTTTGTCATACCGTGCTTTGAAACTATGCACTGATGGTGCAGACACTACTTCGGCTGGCAATTTGATCCACCCACTAATCGAGTTGGTAGGAAATCTTTTACTTTTCAGATCAGATTTACTATTAAGCACTTTTAGTTTGTAGCTGTGACCTCTTGTTCTCTCACCTCCATCCCTCTCTATGAAGTTTTCTTGGTCGATTTTGTCAATACCTCTAACACATTTATATATCTGAATTTGCTGTCCTCGTTTCCTTCTCTGTTCCAGTGTAGGTAGATTCAATCTCTCGAGCCTCTCTTGGTACTCCAAATTTGTGTGTGTGTGTGTGTGTGTGTGTGTGTGTGTGTGTGTGTGTGTGTGTGTGTGTGTGTGTGTGTGTGTTTAATGACCGTAGTCTTCGTGTACGAGCGTGAATTTTCTTGTTTCTGTTTTTGTGTGATGGTTTGTATGTAATAAAATGTGTACTTATTTATTATGTGTATGTGTACGTGTGTGTGTGTGTGTATGTGTGTGGTATACAGTATGTGTGTGTGTGTGTGTGTATGTGTGCGTGTGTTTGTTGTGTGTGTGTGTGTATGTGAGAGAGAGAGAGAGAGAGAGAGAGAGAGAGAGAGTGTGTGTGTGTAATAATAATAATAACAATAATCGGTTTATTTCAAGCCGGCAGCCAACGGGGACTGAAAATACACAGAATTAACCTAGATCCTATCCTAAAGGATCAACAGACTGATCCTGGCTGCTAACGAGTGCGCCTACATACTCCCGAGGGAGTGTGTACGTGTGTGTGTGTGTGTGTGTGTGTGTGTGTGTGAGAGAGAGAGAGACCACCATCACCCCACCCAGCGTCCAACATAGCAAGCATTCTTTATGAAGGTCAGGTTTATCTTCTCTCTTGTAAAACAAACCACGAGTAGAATATTTGAGCATAGTTTACAGTCATAATGTACTATAAATCACGTTTGATTAGCTCTGCCATATCAATTGACTATATTAAATCAGTTTACTTTACTAAATCAATTATTTATACTTGGTTAGTTCATAATCAGCAACTTGAAAATGTTGTCCATTTTATCATTCATTATTTTTTGCAAAAGATAAATATATTCCATTAAGCTCATTCATTCTCGATACGCACTTCAACTCCACTAATTAAGCCATCCATTTCTAATAATGGATGGAAGACTTTCATCAATAAGGAAAGAATGCGAGAACAGATAAGGTATTAGTTACCATGTTATATTGATGGGTGTGCTTATTTGCTCAATTGTATGTCTTTTTGTTTATATATATTTTTAGTTTCTGCCCTAGACCTCCATCAAGCTTAAAAAAACACGACCCCAAGACCCTCCTTCAAGATATATTTGTACATTTTTCTATAGAAAAATATCCCGATCAAATGCCAGTTACTCATAAATTACAGGCTCGCGATAGGAAAAATCGACACCTAAATGACATGAAACGTCTTAATATTGACAAAGAAATGGGGCGAAAGGTCTTAAAATCTCCAAACTAATGAGCCGAACGTCGTAAAATCTGAAAACTGAGGGGGTTTAACACGAGGAAGAAGGGGGACCAGAAAAATGACCCATATCCCCTTACGCTGGATGTAAGAGGACCTTCACAACTACCAGAGGAAAAGAACTTGCCTGCGTTATCCTACTACGTGTCGTACAAGGCGACTAAAAGGGGGGATGGCGTAAGTATTAACTTACGATCATCCTATACAGTAAAGTCTTTTGGCATTGTCTTGTAATAGCATTGTTAAGGGGAGATGGGTAGTTTTTCTGGGCCCCCTTCTTCCTCGTGTTTAGCCCCATTCATTTTCAGATTTTATGACGTTCGGCTCGTTAGTTTGGCAATTTTAATATCTTTCGCCCCATTTCTTTGTCAATACTATGACTTTCGCCCCATTTCTTTGTCAATACTATGACTTTCGCCCCATTTCTCTGTCAATACTATGACTTTCGCCCCATTTCTTTGTCAATACTATGACTTTCGCCCCATTTCTTTGTCAATACTATGACTTTCGCCCCATTTCTTTGTCAATACTATGACTTTCGCCCCATTTCTTTGTCAATACTATGACTTTCGCCCCATTTCTTTGTCAATACTTTGACTTTCGCCCCATTTCTTTGTCAATACTATGACTTTCGCCCCATTTCTTTGTCAATACTATGACTTTCGCCCTATTTCTTTGTCAATACTATGACTTTCGCCCCATTTCTTTGTCAATACTATGACTTTCGCCCCATTTCTTTGTCAATACTATGACTTTTCGTGTCTTTTAGATGTCGATGTTGTCCTGGCGAGCGATAGCGAGCCTGTAATTTAAGAGGAACCGGCCTTCGACTGGGAATTTTTTCTATCGAAAAATGTACTGATTTATCTTGAAGGAGGGTCTTGGGGGTGTTTTCTTTAAGCTTGATAGAGGTTTAGAGAGGAAACTAAAAAAATATATATAAAAAGCTATATAAATGAGCAAATATATACGCCCCTCCCCCCTTGAGGCTGGTGTGGTTGTAGATACTGCAGGTGTTACAGAGGTACTTTGTTGGTGAGTCCTGCTGAGGCACTCTTAGTATAATACCACAGCCACAGTGATGACATGATGGGACAGTGTTGTGGCAGGACCTTATTGTATTACACTCCAACTGCTGGAAGACAACCCCGCATTAAGGGGACAGTGGTTATTTTGGGGGTCTATTTATTTATATATTCATTTCATTTTTAGTTTCCTCCCTAGACCTCCATTAAACTTAAAACAAAAAACATCCATTAGATTCCCTTTCGAGATAAATTTGTACATTTTTCGGTAGTAAAATGTAACGGCCGAAGGCCTGTTCCTCCACAATTACAGGCTCGCTATCGCTCGCCAGGGAACAAATCGACACCTATAGGGCACGAAATGTCTTTAAAAACAAATTAAAAATGGGGCGAAAGGTCTTAAAAACGACAAACTATTGGGGCAAACGTCTTAAAATCTCTAAACTAATGAGGCCAAGCATGAGGAAGAAGGGTGACCAGAAAAATGGCCCATCTCCCCTTAACCGTTACAATGTATGTAATGGAATACGACGCTAACTATTGTATCTATATATTATGTATGTATGTATGTATGTATGTATGTATGTATGTATGTATGTATGTAATGGAATACGACGCTAACTATTGTATCTATATATTATGTATGAATGAATGTATGTATGTATGTATGTATGTATGTATGTATGCAAGTATATATATAATAACCAAATTTAGACACAGAATCCACCTCCTCCTAAGGCAACTCAGCCTTAGTCTTGGCTGCAGAAACACAAATATCTTCGAAACTTAAGGGGGCCCACCTTGTTTATTTTGTTCTCTCTCTCTCCCCCTCTCTCTGGGTTGTATCCATTCGGCCCCATTCAGCCTATTGTTTTAAGACGTTTATCCCCATTCAGGTGTCGATTTTTTCCCGCGAGCCAGCATTTTTTTTCTTTTCAGCAGGCTAAACTTGTAAATTTTTCGATAGAAAAATGTCTCCGGCGAAGCCAGATTTCTCTTTACAATGCTGGCTCGCTATCGCTCGCCAGGAATAAATCAACACCTGGATGGGGATAAACGTCTTAAAACAGTAGGCTGAATGGTGCCGAATGGATACAAGTCAGAGAAAGAGAAGAAAAGGAGAGAAAAAAGCAGGTCACCCCCCTTAAGTTCGGAGTAAAGCCTCATATTGATTCACAAATTTACCACCTTCTGAGTTAAGTGTACAGTCGCAATCATTATGCTTTCTAAAAACAAATCGAAGCTGGATCAGGTAGTTTTGAATTTAGTTATTATGTGTGTACTACATAATATTTGCATTTCAGAGGTTCATTTAATTAGTTCGAGGCTTCGTAATGTATAAAAAATTGCGACCAAACTGTACCTTGTTTTCCGCTGTATCAAACTATAGATTTATGTTTTCACCTACCAGAACATTTAAGGCCTTACCAGTTGTTTTCACCTAGCAGAACATTTAAGGCCTTAGCAGTTGTTTTCACCTAGCAGAACATTTAAGGCCTTACCAGATGTTTTCACCTAGCAGAACATTTAAGGCCTTACCAGATGTTTTCACCTAGCAGAACATTTAAGGCCTTAGCAGTTGTTTTCACCTAGCAGATCATTTAAGGCCTTAGCAGTTGTTTTCACCTAGCAGAACATTTAAGGCCTTAGCAGTTGTTTTCACCTAGCAGAACATTTAAGGCCTTAGCAGTTGTTTTCACCTAGCAGATCATTTGAGGCGTTAGCAGTTGTTTTCACCTAGCAGAACATTTAAGGCCTTAGCAGTTGTTTTCACCTAGCAGAACATTTAAGGCCTTAGCAGTTGTTTTCACCTAGCAGATCATTTAAGGCCTTAGCAGTTGTTTTCACCTAGCAGAACATTTAAGGCCTTAGCAGTTGTTTTCACCTAGCAGAACATTTAAGGCCTTATCAGTTGTTTTCACCTAGCAGAACATTTAAGGCCTTAGCAGTTGTTTTCACCTAGCAGAACATTTAAGGCCTTACCAGTTGTTTTCACCTAGCAGAACATTTAAGGCCTTAGCAGTTGTTTTCACCTAGCAGAACATTTAAGGCCTTAGCAGTTGTTTTCACCTAGCAGAACATTTAAGGCCTTATCAGTTGTTTTCACCTAGCAGAACATTTAAGGCCTTAACAGTTGTTTTCACCTAGCAGAACATTTAAGGCCTTAGCAGTTGTTTTCACCTAGCAGAACATTTAAGGCCTTATCAGTTGTTTTCACCTAGCAGAACATTTAAGGCCTTAGCAGTTGTTTTCACCTAGCAGAACATTTAAGGCCTTAGCAGTTGTTTTCACCTAGCAGAACATTTAAGGCCTTATCAGTTGTTTTCACCTAGCAGAACATTTAAGGCCTTAGCAGTTGTTTTCACCTAGCAGAACATTTAAGGCCTTAGCAGTTGTTTTCACCTAGCAGAACATTTAAGGCCTTACCAGTTGTTTTTTCCGATATTTGATGGACAAATATGAAACTACTATGTCTCTCAATATTAAGACTTTTCGTACCGTTTAGGTGTCGATTTTTTCATGGCGAGTGATAGCAAGCCTGTAATTTAGGATGAACAGGCCTTAGGTCGGGACATTTTTCTACCGAAAAAATGTACAAATTGATCTAGAAAGGGGATCTTGGCTTTTGGAAGAATTGAAAGCAACAAGGTTTTCTCTGCCCCAATTGGAAATGGTAGTTAGATCAGAAGATAAGTGTTCTATGGCTTCATTACGTTTGTTTTGTGAGGGATTGCTTGTTGGAGTGTTCTGGAAAACTAATTAAATAGTGCAAGGTAGAGTCGTCATCTAGGGTGGAACTAAAAATAATAAAATAATAATAAATATATCGACCAATAAAAAAACTTCCGATCCCCCCTCAAAAGTGGACTCCCTTTCGCTGTCAGTTGCAGCAAACTAATATCCCCTCGTTCCAGGTTTTACTAGGAGACATTACTCTTAAGGTGCCAGGGAGTGTGGATGGGACTCCTATTAATTTGGTTCTCGTGTTTCTTGTCGTATTATTGTGGTTATTATTTATATTATCATTGTTGAAGTTATAATTATTATCATTATTATTATTATTTATAATATTATTTATATTATTATTATTTGTATTATTATTAGGTCAAATTGAGAGAAAAACCTAATTGTGACACAATTCAACTCGTCTATAATGAGCTCAATCTTGGTCTTGACCGGAACAATAATAAGAGCACCCTCTTTTCTACTTATGTACATTGAACTTCAAGATACTCATTAGTGTTGCTAGGACTGCCTCTAATTAGTTTCCATGACTTCATTTATCTATTTGTGCTCGTGTCTTTACGGGATTTCTCTTTTGGGCTTTTATGCTAATTGACTCTTTCACCGTCAATAAAGTTAAAGTAAATTTTATATTGACATCAAACTTAATCATCTTCCCAAGGTAAGGGGAGGTTTTTAGTGTGTTTCCTAGACTTCCATCAAGCTTGAAATTACACCCCCTTGACCCCCTTTCAAGATCAATTTGTACGTTTTTCGGTAGAAAAATTTCCCGGCCGAAGCCCGGTCCCTCTTAAATTACAGGCTCGCTATCGCTCGCCAGGAAAAATTCGACACCTAAATCGGACGAAAGGTCTTATAAGTGACATAAATGGGATGAAAGTTCTTAAAATTGCCAAACTAATGGGGCGAACGTCTTAAAATTTCAAAAGCAATGGGGCTAAACGTGAGGGAGAAAGGGGCAAAGAAAAAAATCCCTCAAGTAGAAATCTCCCCTTAACTCAATCTGGGTCTGGGGTGCAGTAAAACTAATATCCCCCCCCCACCCCTCCTTCCAACTTTTGCAAGGAGGCGTCACTCCAAGATCTCAGGAACATGAAGGCAGGTGTTTTTTTTATTCGGTTTTCTTGCTTGTTTGATTTCATTAGTTTTGGGGGTTTGCTTGTGTATTCAGGTCAATTTTCGTTGGCAACATTTGTGTGATGTTTTTTTACCCAACCCTCTTTTAACGCTATCTGGTCCGCCGTCTTGTGGGTTATGATAATTTGTTTGATTGTAATCGCGTGTTTGCCATTTTCGAGCGATATATTTTAGTGTTGCCCGTATGCTAACGAAAACACCTTCCCAGACTTCTATCAAGCTAAAAAAAAAAACAAAAAAAAACACGAAGATCCTCTCCAAGCTAAATTTGTTATTTTTCGATAGCAAAATGTCCAAGCCGAAGGCCGATTTTTTCTAAGTTACAAGCTCGCTATCGCTCGCCCAGAATCAACCGACACGTCTTATTCTTCCCAAGCTAGTGGGGTAGGATTCGGTTTAATATAGCCAAATTAATGAGGGCGAAACAAAGGAGGCCCTAAAAGAAATCCCTCGAACCAAATAGGGTAAAGTCGTAAGCATAGCCTAATTTCAAAGTCAAAATTCAACTCCCCTCAAGTCAACTCAACCCAGGCCAAACTAATAACCCCCTCCATCCAACTTTTGGGAAGAGACATCCCTCCCAAGACGTCGGCAAGCTGAAGATGGAGGGGATGTAGCCAAATATTCGGGTGCTCACTTTATTTCACTGCCGCCTTCCAGATTGGCTTCTTTAAGTTTCAGTCTGTGTGTGTGTGTGTGTGTGTATGTGTTGTTGTTTTTTTTTTACCTCACTTCGGCCATGTTTTCTATTCGTTTTTGTTTAATGACCTCGAGTTTCAGGTTTGTGTGTGTTTTGCGTGTTTACCTCATTTCATCCATGTCTTCTATATATTTTATGTTTCTTAATGACCTCAACGTTGCTTTCGGCTGCAGCAAAACTAATTTAGCTCCTCGTTCCAACTTTTGCCGATAAACATCATTCCAGCACTAGTTCCGGTGTAGTGGAGAGCTTAAGGGGGGAGGGAGGGAGGGGGTGGTTGGGTGGGGGGTTGGTGCTCTCTATATCTTCGGGTCCTTTGAGTTGCCTTCTTCCCCTTCCTCATCAATAATTCCTCTGTTTCATCTTACACCCCTTTCCTTAGGCTCCAGGTTTAATATCGTTAGCATCATCTTCGTCCTCCTTCTGTATTATCTAGTGTCCATGTTCCCTTTCTCTGTCTCATTCTTTTCTTTTGCCTTTCATTATTTATTTATTTTGTATTACTCTCCCCTTTTCTCTGTCTCCTTTTCGTTTGCCTTTTCTCAACCCCTTGAAGTTTTGGACGCGCTTTAGAAGCTCATTTTGCCTCTCATTAGACGATTTTAGTCAGCTTAATAGGATCTAAGGGAGTCAGAGGTATAATTGAGTTTATTATTATTCCTTAGCCTCCTAAAGTTCTTCCTGAGCTGAATATAATCATCTCATGATAACCAAAATAATATGACAAAATGTGTGAAGGAATACTGAAAGTGCTACCTCAACCTCGGTGTGGGCTGCAGCAAAACTAATAGCCACCTCGCTACAACGTTTACCAGGTGACTTCACTCCAAGACGTCGGGAAGTTGAAGGGAGGGGGGGGGGGCTCTTCTAAATCTTTGTGGCAGTTCTCTTTTGCTCCCCATCCTTATTTTGTCAGTCATGTGTTTGTTTTTAATCCCCTCCATTTCTTTCCAATTCTGTTGTATCTTTGTTCTTCTCCTCCTACTTCTACATCTCCTGTTTGTCTCCAATTTGTTTGTATTTTTTGTCCGCCTCCCTCTACTTCTTCTGTGTCCACCTCCCCTTTCGCTGTCTCATTCTATTCATTCGCCTTTCGATATTTTTTCTGTCGTCTCTTGGTTTCCTCTTTTCTCTTTCTCATTGTCTTCTCCCTTTCGTATTCAGCTTCTCAACCTCGCTTTCGGCTGCAGCAAAACTAACAGTCCCCTCGTCCTAACTTTGGCCGGGGACATCACTCCAAAATGTAGGGAAATTGAAGGCGTACTGGGGGGGGGGGGGGATTTCTCTCCTCCAAATCATTCTCTGGCATATACGTCTCTCCACCTTTCTTCATCTGTCAGCTTGCTGTCTCTTTTCCATTCCATTTCTTTGGTCTCGAACTGTAATTCCTATTTTATATGTTTCCTTCTCTCTCTCTCTCTCTCTCTCTCTCTCTCTCTCTCTCTCTCTCTCTTCTCTCTCTCTCTCTCTCTTTCTCCTGCTAATGTATCCACTTCTGTCCATCTCCCTTTTTCTTTCTCATTCCTTTCTTTTGACTATTCTGTATTTCTATATCTTCCTCGATCCATCTTCTTTTCCTCTGTCCATCCTTTTATGTTTCCCTTTCGTAATCAGCTTCTCAACCTCGGTCTGGGCTGCAGCAAAACTACTTGCCCCCTTGTTCCAACTTTTGCCGGAGGACATCACTTCAGGACATCGGGAAGTTGAAGGCGAGGCTCTCCTCTAAATCTTCGAGTGCTCGCTTCATTTCACTACCGCCTTCCAAAGTTTTATTTGGCTTCTTCGGGTTTCAAAGTCTCGGGTTTTGTTGTTTTTGTGTTGTCTGTGTTTTTACCTCATTTCTGCCATGTCTTTTTTATTTTAGTTTTTCCCTTTCCTAATGAACTTCTCAACTTTGCTTTGGACTGTATCAAAACTAATAACCCCCCTCATTCCAAATTTTGCCGGGGACAATATTTCAAGATGTCGGGAAGTTGAAGGTGGGGCTCGTCTAAATCTTGGGGCACTCGCTTCACTTCACTACCGCCTTCCAGTTCGGCTTCTCCGAGTGTCAAGGTCGTGTTTGAGTCGTCCTCTTCTTTCGGGTTTTATGATCATTGTTCCTTACTCTTTCCTTCCATTTCCTCTATTCTACTTATTTATGTCATCCATTCGCTCCCTTCTTCGATTTCTCTTGCTCCGCCATTTTTCACGTTCCTTATGCCTTTCCTTCTCAGTGTCTTCCATCTCTTCGTTTTCCGTTTATTTACCCATTCTTCCTCTTTCCTTTTGTCCTCAATATATTTGTTTGTTCTATGCTGGCTTCTCGCTTCACTTAACTAGCGTCTTCGAAATTGGCTTCTTCAAATTCTATGGCTTTTAGGTTTTAGCCGTGTTTGTGTCTTCTTCTTCTCTTTACTCTATCTCCCCCATTTATCCATCGATGTCTGTCTGTGTTTTCCTTTTCTCTTCACCTCCTTTCATTTTTCATCCATCTTTCCCACCTATCTCTCCCTTTCTCTTCTTCTTCCTCGCTTTACATTTTCTCCTTCTCTGCTTCCTCTTTGTTTGCGTCTTCGCCTTCAAGTATTCTCCTTGTGTCCTCCGTTTGTTCCTCTATCTCCTTCTTTCTCCCCCTCCTTCATCAGGCATTCTTCTGCACCATTCGTGACCGGTATCCCTCTCTCTCTCTCTCTCTCTCTCTGTAACTGTATCTCTTCTCTTTTATTTTGTTCCCATTTCTTCGTTTCTCTTCTCTCTCTGGATCTGTCATTGGGAAGGGATTGAATAAATGTGTATGTCTGTGTGAGAGAGAGAAAGTGTGTGTGTGTGTGTTTGTGTTTCGGAGAGAGAATGTGTGTGTGTTTGAGAGAGAGAGAGAGAGAGAGAGAGATAAAGAGTGTGCGTGTATTTGTGTGTGTTTGTGATAGATAGTGTGTATGTGTGTTTGAGAGAGAAAATGAGTGTATGTGTGCGTGTGTGTGTATGTATGTGTTCGGGGCTCCTCTGATATATTGGCTTGGCTGGGGTTGGGTGGGTTTAATGCCTGTCTCTCTCGGTTTTCCGGTTGGCCTTGGCTACATTACAAATTGTCAACCTTGTCGCGAAACCGATGGGAGGTTTATTAGCTCTCACCTGTTTGTCTTCTTATTCTATCACTCTTCTATTTTATTCTTACTATTATTATTATTATTATTATTATTATTATTATTATTATTACTAGTTTCATTATTAGTAGTAGTATCATTATTATTATTATTATGTTATTATTATTGTAATAATTGTTAAAGTTTTGTTAGTGTTGTTGTTTTTTGTTCTGAATTCTTTGATGACAGATATATCATAGCTGGGAATGATATTGAGTATACTCAAATATGTCGAAGACAGGTTAAGGATTGTGTGATGCCAGCCTCATATTACCCACCCAACGTCAACCAACCCACGTAATCAATTGTCAGATGCCAACTCCCATGTCAACAGAGCTATGTCAATTGCCCCATGTCAACCACCCCATGTCAACTGATAGAGGATCATACGCTTTCATTAACGTCATTGGGAGTTATTGGTGTTATGAACGATGTTAGTTAATTATGCCAACCACTGCATGTCAATCGCCACACTTCAACTGATACATGTTAACCACCCCATGTCAACCACTCATGTCAACCACTCCATGTTAACCACCCCATGTCAACCACCCCATGTCAACCACTCCATGTCAACCACTTGGTGTCAACCACCCCATGTCAACCACTCCATGTCAACCACCCCTTGTCAACCACCACACGTCAACTACTCCATGTCAACCACTCCATGTCAGCCACTCCATGTCAACCACCACACGTCAACTACTCCATGTCAACCACTCCATGTCAGCCACTCCATGTCAACCACTCCATGTCAACCACCACATGTCAACCACTCCATGTCAACCACTCCATGTCAACCACCACATGCCAACCGCTACACGTCAACCTTTCCATTATAAACAGTTCCACGTCAACCACTCACATCATTCGCACACACATACACAGACAGACAGACACACACACACACACACACACACCAAAAAACCCTTGATAACCCGTCAAATCATCGGCGCCGACACTTGTTTTAGCCCAGCCTCCACCCCTCATTGTCCCCGTGTGAGCTGCGTGTCGGTATGTCCGTGTTTACGTTAAAAGTGTGTGTGTGGGGGGGGGGGGGGGGGGGGGTACAGTATTATGGGGGGAGGGAATGTGTCTCCAAGGCTGCCCGTGATATATGGAGTGTACTGTATATAGGGCGGAGAGAGAGAGAGAGAGAGAGAGAGAGAGAGAGAGAGACTGGTACACATGTATGCATACACAAAGGTGTATATACAAACGCAAAGACATACAGACACACACCCTATACACACAACCACACACCCTATACACACACAAATACATTCTACACACACACATACACACACACTCTCTCTCTCTCTTCTGCAGAATTCCATTCAGTCTTTCTCTTTGCGGTGTTTGATAACCAAGCTTCTCTTCAGCAGTCACTTTAGTCTGCAGCACAAGCCGTGGCACCTTGTAAATGTAGTGAATTCATAAGAAATCACTGTAATGAGGAAAAACATGCAGGTGGCTTGAAGGACTTCATTATTTTAGATAAGTGTACACTCGACCAAAAAACAATGTTTACACTGGTGAGCTGTACATAATCTAGTGTGAACGGAATGAATCAGGTGAAACATACGTCTGTGACTTATTATCTTAAGATTTCCACCCACTTCCAGAATGTTTAGAGCGTTAGTCTAGAGATTGTTTTATGGTCGAGTGTACTTCTGGGAATAGCCTTCGTATTTTAAAATATATTTACATTCATAAACTAAAGCCATCTATAAATAACTATGAAGCTTCAATTAAATTATATACGCTGAAATAATAATTCTTGGGTTTAAGTGTTCGATGTTTCATATAATCAGTGATTCATTATCTGCTTGTAGTTATTAGTTTATTTTCGTATATTTTCTAAATAGGTTAGTTCAATTAATAGATAGATAATTTGTATTTGTTCAACCTAAGTATTTTATTGACGATGTACTGTAGAAAGCATTTTATCATTAATTTTAAGTTGTAATGTGTTGACATTCGCTCATACAATATTTGTGAATTTTCAAATCACTAAGTAATTTGTTTTTTAATATTTCGATAGGTTTTATGTTGGGAAAGGTTCCCGAAACTAGTCACCTATAAAGATGGATGAAGTGGAATATACTAGTAATTATCCTGAGCTGGCTCTACACACTATATATATATATATATATATAAATTTTTTTTTTTTTTTTTTTGGGGGGGGGGGGGAATTTGTCACAGGAACCTCTACCTTTTGTCTCTTTCATACACATACAAATACAAAGCAGATATTAATGTCTATCATTTTACCGTTACCGTTATCTGGAGCAGCGTACCTTCCACCCCAATATATTTGCACTATACTGTATATACTGTTTAAACCCCTGTGTTGGTGATGTATTGTTAATGTTTAAACCCCTGTGTTGGTGATGTATTGTTAATGTTTAAACCCCTGTGTTGGTGATGTATTGTTAATGTTTAAACCCCTGTGTTGGTGATGTATTGTTTATGTTTAAACCCCTGTGTTGGTGATGTATTGTTTATGTTTAAACCCCTGTGTTGGTGATGTATTGTTAATGTTTAAACCCCTGTGTTGGTGATGTATTGTTAATGTTTAAACCCCTGTGTTGGTGATGTATTGTTAATGTTTAAACCCCTGTGTTGGTGATGTATTGTTAATGTTTAAACCCCTGTGTTGGTGATGTATTGTTTATGTTTAAACCCCTGTGTTGGTGATGTATTGTTTATGTTTAGTGAAGGGACACACCTTTTTGTTGGTCACTTACCACACCATACCCAACATACCTCGCAGTCTTGGCTACCCACGAGAGGCTTGCATAGCTAATACGTTTTACCGACCTATTTTCACTATCTACTATCAAAATACACTTGGCTGGGGTATTTCCACAGTGTAAACAATGAAGGTTACAAACAGGGTATATATATTAACATCTTTGGGTATTTCCACAGTGTAAACAATGAAGGTTACAAACAGGGTATATATATTAACATCTTTGGGTATTTCCACAGTGTAAACAATGAAGGTTACAGACAGGGTATATATATTAACATCTTTGGGTATTTCCACAGTGTAAACAATGAAGGTTACAAACAGGATATATATATTAACATCTTTGGGTATATCCACAGTGTAAACAATAAAAGGTACACACAGGGTATATAACATCAGTGGGTATGTTGATAGTGATTGACCGTTTTACCCTTATATTAAATGGGATTATTAATACTTACCGGTACATACCTTTACAAGGATAGATTGTTATTGCCTTTAATTACCCTTTCAAGTTTGTTTTAACCCCTTCAGCACCAAGATGCCTTTTTACCTTTGATTCTGGCTAAAGTTAGATGAGTGTATGCAGTTTAAGAGGGACCTATGTTATTAACCCCTTCTTACCGGCAACGTCTATTTGATTTTATTCTGGCTATTATTAGACGATTTTATTCAGTTTAATAAGCAATTAACAGGCGTCAAACTATCTCACTTAACCCTTTTTACTACCACAGATCCTTCTCAAATTGCACAAAAGCGTCTATACAGGTATATAGGAATAATAATATTTAAAAGACGTCGTCGGTACAGAAGGGGTTAAAAAGGTTTATTGAAATCGTATTTACCCATTCGAATCCTAGAGGTAGATTATAAAGTAAAGAAAGTCGTCTAACGGTAACCAGAATATGGTGAATTATGTAATGGTGGTGAAGTGGTTAAGGGGAGTTTTTATTGTATTTAGTAATGTACTTGTTTATTATATATATATATATACATTTAGTGTTTAGTTTCCACCTTAAACCCCTATGAATCGCAAAACAAGAACCCCCCCCCCCCCCCCGCCTCCTCGAGAAACATTTATAAATTGTTCGTAGAAAACAAATCCCAGCTTACTACAGGCATGCTATCGCTCACCGGAACAAAATTAGACACATAAATGATATCTTGATATTGACACATAAATGGCACAACATATGTTGATATTGACACAGAAATGGCATGACAGGTCTTAGCCCCTTCCTTAGCGGCAATTTTTTTTTTTTTTTTTTTTTTTTTTAGTCTAGCTATATTTAGACGATTTCATTCGGCTTAACAAATGCCTCCAGCAATTACCAGGCTTCGAACTATCTTAAATAACCCTTTTTATTCCACAGATCCTTCTTAAGCTACACACAATCGTCTAAATATAGCTAGAATAAAATATAGAAAACGTCGCCGGTATAGCATGGATTAATACTGACAAAGAAATAGAGCGAAAGGTCTGAAAATCGACAAACTAATGGGGCGAACGTATACAAATGTCAAAACTAACGGGGCTAAACATGAGGGAGAAGGGGGTCCAGAAAAGCAACCTCTTCCCCCTTAATACTCTTAAAATGTACAACAGTCGTAATATAGTCTGTGTTATGTTAGGTATTCATACCTTCTATAGGGAACTCTGTGTATTATGTTAGGCATTCACACCTTCTATAGGGAACTCTGTGTATTATGTTAGGCATTCACACCTTCTATAGGGAACGCTGTGTATTATGTTAGGCATTCACACCTTCTATAGGGAACAATGTGTATTATGTTAGGCATTCACACCTTCTATAGGGAACTATGTGTATTATGTTAGGCATTCACACCTTCTATAGGGAACTATGTGTATTATGTTAGGCATTCATACCTTCTATAGGGAACTATGTGTATTATGTTAGGCATTCACACCTTCTATAGGGAACTATGTGTATTATGTTAGGCATTCATACCTTCTATAGGGAACTCTGTGTATTATGTTAGGCATTCACACCTTCTATAGGGAACGCTGTGTATTATGTTAGGCATTCACACCTTCTATAGGGAACTATGTGTATTATGTTAGGCATTCACACCTTCTATAGGGAACTATGTGTATTATGTTAGGCATTCACACCTTCTATAGGGAACTATGTGTATTATGTTAGGCATTCACACCTTCTATAGGGAACTCTGTGTATTATGTTAGGCATTCATATCTTCTATAGGGAACTCTGTGTATTATGTTAGGCATTCATACCTTCTATAGGGAACGCTGTGTATTATGTTAGGCATTCACACCTTCTATAGGGAACTATGTGTATTATGTTAGGCATTCACACCTTCTATAGGGAACTATGTGTATTATGTTAGGCATTCACACCTTCTATAGGGAACTATTTATGTGTACTACTTTGTTGCAACCGAACAAGAAGACATTGTACATTTAAGGGGGGATGGGCTTATTTATTTGCTCATTTTCTCATCTTTTTATTATTGTTCTAGTTTCCTCCATAGACCTCCATCAAACTTTAAAAATATATCCATTAGATCCCCCTTCTAGATTAATTTGTACATTTTTCGGTAGCAAAATATTCCGGCCAAAGGCCGGTTCTTGCAAAATTACAGGCTCACTATCGTTCGCCCGGAAAAAAAATCGACACCTAAATAGCACGAAAGGTCATATTATTGACAAAGAAATTATGCGAAAGGTCTTAAAATCGACAAACTAACGGGGCAAACATCTTAGAATCTGAAAACTAATGGGGCTAAACATGAGGGAGAAGGGGCTCTAGAAACCCGACCCCTCTCCTCTTAACCAAACGCCTCACACTTAACCCCAGTGTTTTTCCTACTTAGCCTAGTATTGTTGAACAGTTGGTATTGGGCCGGGGCGCACTTTGTCCTCTCTGTTTGGTTAAGGGTAGAGTCATTTAGCTTCACACACGGCCGTTCATGAGGAGAATTACCGCCATTGCGTTTACAGTACTCCTCATTTTGTAAGCCCATTTTTTCTATGTTGCTGTTGTGTAGCTATTGTAGTGGACATGTGGTTAATTCTTGTTTGTACATTTATACATTTGGTTTCTCCTTTTTTTCTAACTATTCCAAAATAAGCGTAAGTTAAGCACTGGAAAGAAGGACACAGTAAGTGCCAGTTAAGCTGTAGATGAAATAGCTCCATGGATAACTAAACAAATATATACAGTACATTGATAAGTAAAGTAAAGAAAAGCATAGCAAACACTTTCGCATAACACACACTTTCGCATAACACACACTTTCGCATAACACACACTTTCGCATAACACACACTTTCGCATAACACACACTTTCGCATAACACACACTTTCGCATAACACACTTTCGCATAAGACACACTTTCGCATAACACACACTTTCGCATAACACACACTTTCGCATAACACACACTTTCGCATAACACACACTTTCGCATAACACACACTTTCGCATAACACACACTTTCGCATAACACACACTTTCGCATAACACACACTTTCGCAAACACACACTTTCGCATAACACACACACTTTCGCATAACACACACTTTCGCATAACACACACTTTCGCATAACACACACTTTCGCATAACACACATAAAGTGGTCAATTTGATCCTGCAAATTCTGTCAACATATCTCCCACCATGCCTTTCTGAAACATGGTTTACAGATATTGTCCATACGCTTGATAATGTGAAAGGAATTACTCTTCTCTTCCTCAACAGACGAGTGCACGAAGGGATTATGTGTTTTAATCAATTGAAAAGTGGGTTGAAATGAAGCACACCAGCTTGTTGAACCAATTCACAAACTTACATAATATTATGCTCCATGACGCAATCCAGGATCAACATGTAGAAAAAGTAAATATCTTAAATGACAGCGATAGGCCCTGGTAAGATGTTTGGGTTGTCCGCTGTGGTCCATAATACAGTAGGTGTTATATACCCATCATTCAAAGGAATCAGATCAAATATGTCTGACATGCGGTTATTGTGAAGGCGTCTATTGAGAGTGTTACTGGCAAGGGGAGAGCTGCCCCCTTCCCAGTGATGTGGACTAAGGTCAACAGTCTTTAAGGGGGGGATGGGCCGGTTTTCTGGGCCCTCTTCTTCTCCAGGTTTAGTCCCATTAGTTTTCAGATTTTATGACGTTCTGCTCATTAATTTGGCGATTTCAAGACTTTTCACCCTATTTCTTTGTCAATATTAAGACTTTTCGCCTCATTTAGGTGTCGATTATTTCCTGGTGAGCGATAGCGAGTCTGTAATTTAAGAGGAACCGGCCTTCGGCCCGGATTTTTTTTTATCGAAAAATGTACAAATTTATCTTGAAGGGGTGTGTGTGTGTTTTTGTTTTGTTTTTGTTTTGTTGTTGTTGTTTTTTTCTTTTCTTTCGAGAGTCTAGGGAGGAAACTAGACAAATAATTAATAAATGAAAAAAAAAAAAAAAAAATCTACCACAAAACTACCCATCTCCCCTTAACATAGGGGAGGGGGTCACATTCTCCCTCCCTGTAATAGTTTCAATTAGTGAAGGTGAGAGTCAGCCTTTTTCTCAAATTTTATGACAATAGGCTTCATCTTCATCATTAAGAAGGGGCTAAGTCATCCTGCTTTATGAAATATGCAGGAATATATTGTTTATCTTTACGAATTTGGTTGACATCAATTTATCTTTCTTTAGTGGTCGTTCGATATACAGTACCGGTACATTATAAAACACCTTTCCCAAACTTTTTTATGTATGATCATGCGACAGACGATCCTCAAGGTGATATTCATAATGTACTGAAGATCCACTCATACCTTCTCTACGGTATTATCAGCGGGGAAAGAGAGACCGATCACCCTTCCACCAATGAATCTACTCACCCCTCCTC
Organism: Paralithodes platypus; assembly: GCA_032716605.1. Classification (NCBI taxonomy): domain Eukaryota; kingdom Metazoa; phylum Arthropoda; class Malacostraca; order Decapoda; family Lithodidae; genus Paralithodes; species Paralithodes platypus. The sequence continues at coordinate 48,610,582 of CM064487.1, read as the reverse complement.
ACCCCCCCCCCTCCCTCACCCCTATACACACACACACACACACACACAAACCACCTATTTATAGTCCCTCTGCTTGCACAAGGACCCCTGCTTTATAGTCCCTCTGCTTGCACAAGGACCCCTGCTTTATAGTCCCTCTGCTTGCACAAGGACCCCCGCTTTATAGTCCCTCTGCTTGCACAAGGACCCCTGCTTTATAGTCCCTCTGCTTGCACAAGGACCCCTGCTTTATAGTCCCTCTGCTTGCACAAGGACCCCCACTTTATAGTCCCTCTGCTTGCACAAGGACCCCTGCTTTATAGTCCCTCTGCTTGCACAAGGACCCCTGCTTTATAGTCCCTCTGCTTGCACAAGGACCCCTGCTTTATAGTCCCTCTGCTTGCACAAGGACCCCTGCTTTATAGTCCCTCTGCTTGCACAAGGACCCCTGCTTTATAGTCCCTCTGCTTGCACAAGGACCCCTGCTTTATAGTCCCTCTGCTTGCACAAGGACCCCTGCTTTATAGTCCCTCTGCTTGCACAAGGACCCCTGCTTTATAGTCCCTCTGCTTGCACAAGGACCCCTGCTTTATAGTCCCTCTCCTTGCACAAGGACCCCTGCTTTATAGTCCCTCTGCTTGCACAAGGACCCCTGCTTTATAGTCCCTCTGCTTGCACAAGGACCCCTGCTTTATAGTCCCTCTGCTTGCACAAGGACCCCTGCTTTATAGTCCCTCTGCTTGCACAAGGACCCCTGCTTTATAGTCCCTCTGCTTGCACAAGGACCCCTGCTTTATAGTCCCTCTGCTTGCACAAGGACCCCTGCTTTATAGTCCCTCTGCTTGCACAAGGACCCCTGCTTTATAGTCCCTCTGCTTGCACAAGGACCCCTGCTTTATAGTCCCTCTGCTTGCACAAGGACCCCCGCTTTATAGTCCCTCTGCTTGCACAAGGACCCCTGCTTTATAGTCCCTCTGCTTGCACAAGGACCCCTGCTTTATAGTCCCTCTGCTTGCACAAGGACCCCTGCATGATAGTCCCTCTGCTTGCACAAGGACCCCTGCTTTATAGTCCCTCTGCTTGCACAAGGACCCCTGCTTTATAGTCCCTCTGCTTGCACAAGGAGCCCTGCTTTATAGTCCCTCTGCTTGCACAAGGACCCCCGCTTTATAGTCCCTCTGCTTGCATAAGGACCCCTGCTTTATAGTCCCTCTGCTTGCACAAGGACCCCCGCTTTATAGTCCCTCTGCTTGCACAAGGACCCCTGCTTTATAGTCCCTCTGCTTGCACAAGGACCCCTGCTTTATAGTCCCTCTGCTTGCACAAGGACCCCTGCTTTATAGTCCCTCTGCTTGCACAAGGACCCCCGCTTTATAGTCCCTCTGCTTGCACAAGGACCCCTGCTTTATAGTCCCTCTGCTTGCACAAGGACCCCCGCTTTATAGTCCCTCTGCTTGCACAAGGACCCCTGCTTTATAGTCCCTCTGCTTGCACAAGGACCCCCGCTTTATAGTCCCTCTGCTTGCACAAGGACCCCTGCTTTATAGTCCCTCTGCTTGCACAAGGACCCCTGCTTTATAGTCCCTCTGCTTGCACAAGGACCCCCGCTTTCAAGTTTAGTTGTTATTAAGGGGAGATGGGTAGCTTTTCTTAACCCTTTTCTTCCTCATGTTTAGCCTCATTAGTTTTCAGATTATAAGACGTTCGACCCATTAGTTTGGTGATTTTAAAACCTTTCACCCCATTTCTTTGTCAATATTAAGACTGTTCGTGTTATTTAGGTGTCGATTTTTCCTGGCAAGCGATAGCGAGCCTGTAATTTAAGAGGAACCGGCCTTAGGCCAGGACATTTTCTATCGAAAAATGTACAAATTTATCTTGAAGGAGAGTTTTGGGGCGTGTTTTTTAAGCTTGATGGAGGTCTAGGGAGAAAACTAATAAAATAATAAAAAAAATACATAAATGAGCCAATAAAAACGACACATCTCCCCTTAAGTTGATAAGAAGGAAATTCTCCCTTTCCGTGTGTTGTAATTAATTGTGGAAGGGGCATGCTATTCATTAATTGTGGAAGGGGCATGCTATTCATTAATTGTGGAAGGGGCATGCTATTCATTAATTGTGGAAGGGGCATGCTATTCATTAATTGTGGAAGGGGCATGCTATTCATTAATTGTGGAAGGGGCATGCTATTCATTAATTGTGGAAGGGGCATGCTATTCATTAATTGTGGAAGGGGCATGCTATTCATTTCGCTCTATCATTATCACCAAGGAATGGAAAAACGACTATACCTTCCCACTTTTTAAAATACAGTCCCAAACCCCTCCGTTTACACAAAGGAGGAGTTAACCCTTTGAGTACCAGCGACGTGTGTTATATTATATCCTAGCTGTGTTTAGACGATATTATGCAGCTTAGGAAGGATCTGTGGTAGTTAAAAGGGTTGGTTGAGATAGTTTGAAACCATATTATTGCCTGAGGTCCTTCCTAAGCTATAAATAATCCTTTAATAGTTGCCAGAATCTGACGAAGAGGACGTCCTTGGTACTGTACGGGTTAAGGGGACATGGGTCGTTTTTCTGGTCCCCTTTCTCCCTCGTGTTTAGCACCCTTAGTTTTCAGATTTTAAGATGTTTGCCCCTTTAGTTTGTCGATTTTAAGATTTTTCGCCACATTTCTTTGTCAATATCAAGACCTTTCGTGCTATTTAGGTGTCGATTATTTTCCTGGCGAACGGTAGTGAGTCTGTAATTTTGGAAGAACCGGCCTTCGGCCGGGACATTTTTCTACCGAAAAATGTACAAATTAATCTAGAAGGGGGATCTAATGGATGTATTTTTTTAAAGCTTGATGGAGGTATACGGAGAACACTAAACAAATATAAACATATGAAATAATCAACCGAAAAATAATCTCTTCCCCCTTAAGTCCTTTGCCATGTGTAATGACCAACGGAGGAAGGGGCATGCTCTTCCCTTCGCTCTATTATATTCAACAGGGGAAGATGAGAGCGCCCACCTTCCCGCTTCTAAGACTACCGCCCTACACCCCTCAGCTCACACAAGGGCCCTGCTTTTACCGTGTTTGGTTTGCTCTCCCCGGGACACCCAGAGCCAAGGGGTTACCACACCAAAACTTGTATCAACTATTTTTGATTCGCAACTTTATGACGGCAACATTTCGAAATTATTTTGCGCAGATATTTTGTTTGCTATGTGAAGGAGACAAAAGGCAAAGCTGCCTGTAATAAGTGCATCCCCCAAAGTTGAAAGAATGACGAAGAGACAAATTTAAGGTGCGTTGGAATCAAAATGTCTGGACTTGAAGCAGTTTAAGTCATAGGATAAGGGAAAGACAGGTTTAGGGAGAGAGTTACAAAGCTCACTTGTTGGTTCATTTTTGGGTTAGAGAGCTGGACAGAATAGGGGTACTGGGAGTGTGCTGAAAGGCGGGTGCCCCCCACTCTTCATAAGGAAGGAAGTATACACTGAGAAAGCTCTGAAGAACACTGAGTATTATCATAGCGGTAGAAGAGTGAGAGAGATGCAACATTGCGGCATGTAGAGAGAGATTGCAGGGAGTTGGTAAGAGGAAGTGCGTTGATGAAACGAAATGCTTTTGATTCTACCCTTCGAGAAGTGTGGTATGGGTGGAACCTCCCCACACATGCGAACAGTAATCGTTACATGGGTGCACTGTCCCCTGTACATAGCAAGAAGCTGTGCGGGCAAGAAGAATCTAATAAGAAGTGACTGCTTTTGGTTGTAGGCCCCATCTAACGTCAAGCACCCCCCAATAGACAACGGTTAATTTCGAACAGTAACTATACAGTTTATACCCCTTATTAGAGAATGTACCGTTCTTTAGAAAACGGTTATATTCGAGCTATAACTATATAGTTCCTAATATCTATAGGCTACCGCTTGCAGTACTCAATATCTCTTCATTTTTCACAATTCATAATACCTCTTATAGGCCTATATCTAAGTAGTAGGCTACTGTAAAAGTCACCCATGCTGTTTAAATTGTGATCCCATTTTTGTCATTATCATTATTGTCCTACCTCGGTCCATATGCTACAACAACTAAATATATTGTGCTACATTCCATGTAGACAATCTATTATTTGTGCAGCAACTTTACCTTTGTCTGCATAACATACTTGATCTAATATAATAGATTTGTTATATGTGTAGGTTACTCAACGTTTATATCTTGTATTGGTTTTGTTCCTTACATTTAAATTGTATTCAGTACCTGTATGGATTTCAGCCATATGTTCCCCATAGTGTTCGTACGTTTACTGAAAAGTAAATAAACAAACTCACACACGCTGTGAATCATACAGGTCCTCATATTACTTGCACTGCTTAATTGGTGAGGAGTAAATAAAGACATACCGATACGCAATTATCTCTCACTTAGGAATATGCGAGACAACCACAGCAATCATCCCAGTGACTGTCTCTCGAGTAATTTATGTTTCTGCAGCTCTACCCATACACGCCATACACTAGTAAATACACATCCCTTCAGCAACATTACCAAAAGTGTGGAACACATCTTTTGCCTCATGTTGTAGGTGTTTATAATTATATTTTCTATCGATGTTATGTGTTTACTATTCAGGTCTACCACTGCAGCACAATACAATGCTAGGGGAATTTCTCCACTACCGTCTATTGTTTTTCTGTGTATTTATGAATAACGGTAATATTCTATAAGCAAGTAATTCCAACCTCACACTCCATAAAAACTAAGAACATAAAATTGAGGGTATGTCTTGCATTTAAAGATAACCGATCAGGTGAATGGCATATATATACAACGGGAGTAGATTACTCTATTTATTTATATTATTTAAAACATCAGTAAATTGTGGAGCATCAGACGTCAGACGGCCAACCCCGCTATATTAGTCATCTTAAAAGTGGCTGCTTCACACAACACGGGACTTGTTCAGCTGATCAGGTGTTTTCGTCTTCAGTTTGATGTCAAGTTTCTTGAGCCATAACAAACATCTTCAATGATACAAATGCCAGCATTCATGGGTCAGCTATTTACCGAGATGATGTATCTGGAATATGTATTCAGTCAGCCATGATTATACACTCGTATGTGAGTATATTATATACTGTATACTCGTAGATACACCCTACTTATCACTAAGCACTTCACCTTACCTTTGGGAAAGAAGTGATATATGAATTTCTCTTGCTTCCGCTTGTATTTTCCACAAACAACACAGCTGTTACCGTGTTGTTTTGGTGCCATGTTTGTATCTGACGCCACGCCATCTGGCAGCTCCCAGTGACATTGTAATAAGTGCAGACGATGTACCACCGATGGCAGAGCCATCTTCAGGGGTGCTTGGTCAAGACTAGGGATCAATTGGGAGCTCGTTTAAGAGCTTTCTCCTTATTAGATTCTTCTTGTGTGCGGGGGTAACGAGACTGGAAGTACAGTCACGGTCATTATTAATTGTGATACATTCTGAAGCCTCGAACTGACTAAACGAACCTTTGAAATGCAAATATCTGGTAAAACATTGACAAGGAGCTTCAATTCACCCAGAGACAGCTTCGAATGTGTATGCATCAGAATTAATGAGCGACACATATTTTTATCAAAGTGTATTTCTGAGGCCGCGTCCTAATGAGCCTGAAACACGTCATGAAACATGTTCGAAACACTGCTTTGGACATGTTTGCATACATGTTCGAAGTATCTCGTTTGGACGTTCAAACCCGTAAACTTGTTTCGAGACCTGCTATTATCACTGGTGTGGACCTTTCCTGCCGGGAACAAGTTTGGGGATAATCAGTTGACAGGATATACACGTAGTGAGCGGATATTACGGCGCCCCAGTATGGAATGGACAAGGGAACTAATATTTCGTCTTAATAGACTCTTACCGCTCCCATTCTTTACTTTGGGATCCTACTAACCCTGATTACAAGAATCGAAATCAAAAGTGTGATGCGTGGAAGGAGATCAGTGAGGAGATAGATGGGGACAGAGTGGAAGTTATGAAGAAGGTGAAGACTTCATGGTCAATTTAGAAGGGAAGTAAAGAAAATTAAGGATAAATCGGGAATAGGAAGAGATGAGATGTATAGGGGTAATTGGTTCGCCTTCAAGAGCCTGACATTCATGCTGGAATGGAGGTAAGTAAAATGACAGACAGTTAACATTTATTATACATAATTCGTATGTACACCCCTTTGATTCGTATGTACACCCCTTTGATTCGTATGTACATCCCTTTGATTCGTATGTACATCCCTTTGATTCGTATGTACACCCCTTTGATTCGTATGTACACCCCTTTGATTCGTATGTACACCCCTTTGATTCGTATGTACACCCCTTTGATTCGCATGTACACCCCTTTGATTCGCATGTACACCCCTTTGATTCGTATGTACACCCCTTTGATTCGTATGTACACCCCTTTGATTCGTATGTACACCCCTTTGATTCGTATGTACACCCCTTTGATTCGTATGTACACCCCTTTGATTAGAGTGTGTACTGTGGGTGGATTTGTGTATATGAAATAACCCTTACCAATGTATAGCTCCGTCAATAATAGCATTGGAAAATATCAAGGAAACTGGCCAACTTTTATATCGTGATTTGTTTTGGTTTTAGCTAGTGTTCATCATTATACAGTGGTTGTCATTAATTAGAATCTCCGGAAAAACCGTTTTCCCCATTATCCAACAATCTTAAGATACGGCCCCCGACAGTGGGGAGGGCTATGAAGTGCAGGGAAATTGAGGGGTAAAAGGCGAAAATAAGGGGTAATATTGGAAGAACTCTGAATTTAAAATATTGAAAATTTTAAAAACTTTAAAATGGAAAAATCCGAGCCAGGTTTTGGTGAAAGTTGGCTCGGGTTTTTTGCATTTTGCCAAAGAAAAAAAGGCAGTAATTGAATTTCGAAAGTTGGCTCGGGGTTTCATGTTTTTTAAACCCATAAAACCCGAAATGTGCAAAACCCGAGCCAATATGTGGCGAAAGTTAACCTAACCTAACCTACCCTAACTAAACAACAAAGTAACAAAAAACATAACCTAATTAAGCTATCATACTTGCAGCAGCAGAAGTTCGGAATTTTAAGACTTATTACTTACCAAGAAGGTTGGCAGATGGCGTGAAAGCACACACAGGTTGGGAAAAAGAGTTCCCGAGGCCACATAGAAGTGGCTGAAAAAAAACCCGCGCCGTCTATAGGAGAGTCTTGACAACTTTTTAATGGTAGGAATACATGTTGTTACCGCTTTTTAAATAGGTTTTACCGAAGGTTGAAACATATATTAATATGAAGTATAGGTTATGTTCATTCGATGGGTGACTTCCAAATTTCTAAGAAAATTCGTGGCCGGTGTCCTTGATAAATACCATAGCATTTATGTAGGTCAAAGTAATATGTGTTTAAAATACAAAAATATTTAGATTGTTTTATTTTAATACCACGAATTTTCGGATTTTTTTTAAATATTTTTTCATTTGCATCAATATATAGTGTTTGTAATTAATTAGAAATCTCGGGAAAACCTATTTTCCCCATTAGGCCTATCGATTGATGTTGAGACCCCCCCCCCCCCCCAATAGTGATTTGAAAAGACATTAGCCTAACCTAACAACCTTACCTAACCTAACCTAGTATTATGGGTGGGGGCTGCTGCCCCCACATCCCCGCTGGTTGAGTACTAATCCCTTAGTAAATAAAAAAAAAAAAAAATTGGCTGTCGATTATACGAAGGTGAAAGAAAAGTCGATGAAGTCTACGGTGTTTACTCTGTAATCTTCAGCTTTGATTGTACATTGATAACGGGAAAGTACCGTATTGAAAACTTTGTTACGAAAATTAAATTTTAGTACCATACTTTTATATTAGGTTTTTCCGAGGGTTTAAACATTTTTCATGATATTTAGAGCTATCGATAACTGGAAGTACCGTATTGAAGACCTTGTTACGAAAGAGACATTTTAGTACCATACTTTTTTAGGTAGCATTCAAGGAGACTACATCAGGACTCTTCTTCTTCTTATCTCTGACCGGGTATAAGCTATCATAGTGTTTACTAGCCTATACCCCTTTGAAAGGACATTAGCCTAACCTAACAACCTTACCTAACCTATCCTAGTATTATGGGTGGGGGCTGCCGCCCCCACACCCCCGCTATTTGACATCTTTGACAGATTTTTGGTGTATTTTTCTGTGAAAAGGGTATTTTTTCAATTTGTCATTAACGAAAATCCTCCATGCGGACTATATGGAGAAAAATATGGCGAATATGTTGGTGCCTATTTTCCCTAATAAATTGTTTCTAATAAGGCGGACGTAGTGTCCTTTTTTATTAGGTTTTGCCGAGGGTTAAAACAAATTGTCTTATGATCTTTAGAGCATAATTATAGATTCAATATTTATCTTCAAATATATCAACAAAATTCGTGGTGTTAAAATAAAATTTAACCACATATTTATGTACCCAATTCCTGACTATATTTAAAGACGTTAACCACATTAGTTTGGGGATTGTAATACCTTTCGCCCCCATTATTTGCCAATATTAAAAACTTTCGTGCCATTTAGATGCTGTTTTGGCGGATGATAGCGAGTCTGTAATTTAACGTCCCGGAATCTCGCATTATTGTATATATAATTGTACACATATATTTCGAAGGAGAGTCTTTTGTGTGTGTGTGTGTGTGTGTGTGTGTGTGTGTGTTTTTTTTTTTTTTTTTTTTTTTTTTTTTTTTTTTTTTTTTTTTTTTTTAAAGCTTGAGGAAAATATTAAGGGAACTACCCACCAATTATTTTAATTACTGTTTTTTAAGTTTTAGTTTATTTGCATCAATCTAGAGTGATTGACATTAGTTTCAACCTCCGCAATAATCGTGTTCCCCTTTATCCAACGATTTTAAGACACTGAGCCCGATAGTGGGGAGGGCTGTGGAGATCAGGGATAATGTGGGGTTAAAGACTTAAAAAGGCGTTATAGGCTAATGACTTTTATGATGAAAGTTGGCTCGGGTTTTGTTGTTTTTCAACTTGAGAAAACTCCAAAATGAAAAAACCCGAGCCAAGTTTTGGCAAAAGTTGGCTCGGATTTTAACCTAACTTAACCTAACCTTACCCTGGACAAATATCGTTACAGGTTACAGGTTCTAGGTTCTGTATCTCCTTTAATATAATTGTTCGAGGGTTGACACTTATTTTAACATGGAGTATAAGTTATATTACATCCTAAATTAAATTTAAAAAATCTGTGAAAATTGTTGGGTTTATATAATAGAAGTTACTGTGGGACACGTAATATGTTGAAGGGGGAGCTCTGCCCCCTCTAAACAACCGCCACTTATGTCATCATAATCTGTTGTACTTCATAGGGGTCCAATTAAGGAGAAAGTTAATTAACAGACGAAATTAGGCCGCAAATTACAATAACATAGCGGGCCGCCGTTTATGGGAGACTTTTTACACATCATTTTCAATGTTAATTTTCTCCCTTAATCGATTTTTCCAAATTATTAAACTTACTTAAAAATGAAGTACAGTTTATAGGGATTCCAACATGCATTTCAAAATTGCCATGAAAATTGGTGGGTGGTTTGCTTAATATATACCAAGCTGGATATAGGTCTTGGGAACAAATAAATAAAATGTACACTGCATATCATAATAAATCAAATCAAATATATATATAGCAAACCCCCCCCCCCCACCTCCCTTACGAAAGCTATAAATGGGTGAGCAATGACTTAAATTTCCGTCCAAGCACCTCGCAATTTGAATAATATTTGTCTGTTCCCACGCCGTAAGTTATCCCCGAGCCTGTGTTTTACGAGTTAAGTGCAGGGCTGAAGCGCTCTTAGTGGGGCTACGAATAAGGGGGTAGTGCTTGTTTTTTGGTCCATGTATTTAGGTATTTTTGGGTTTCCCTGCTAGACCTCCACCAAGCAACGGTCTATATGAAGATGATGTAATTAAATTGCTAAAAAATCGTTTCGATTGTTTTTATCTAGTTTAGAGTTGTGTAAGGGTGTTTTGATGTGTAATAATACTAGTAAATGCATATTTACCCATTAACCCTTGTTTGGCGGGACCGGACTTAAGTCGGTCTAGAGAAGAAAGGACTATGTGGCAGGGACCGACTTAAGGCGGTGTGCAATTTTGAGCAATAATTGGCTCTGAGAGAGAGAGACGAACGGTGGGAGGAGCGTAGGCCGGATCTGACCGTTCGGCACGGGTCCCGCGCGGCAACTGCCGTCCCCTCCACACACATCCACACTCACTACCTCGCTACACAGGGAATTATGTAAGGAAATTACCGTATTTTAGGGATTTTTCCTTCGTCTTGCACGATCGTTGCAAGATAACGCGTGGTCGTAGAAGGATGGTTCTGGTGTCATTGGAAAGTTCCATTATCGCCCTTTCAGGGATACATAATTGTATTATGCTCTGGCTCTTGTTTATGCATGAAAAAGAGCACGGAAACAAGGTCGTTTAGGGTAAAACTACCCGCTCGGCGGGTAGTAGAAGTTACTGACGGGCCCGCTCGTAAGGCGCTAAACAACAATTTAAAAACACACTCCTTCACTCGCGAAAAATAACTATTTGGCCATAACCGTTTGCCGTGGGATACAAAATATGATGAGGGGGGAGGGGGCCAAGCCCCCCCCCCCCAGGATTTATTGAAATCTTCATATAATTAAACAGTAGGGGGCAAAACTCAAATTTTCCCAAACTCTTCTTTTTCTTCTTCTTCGCGGCGGATGTAAACAAAGCCACCCGCCTCTTGCGAAGTAGGCGATATAGAGGATATTTTGTTTATTTCAGGATCAGTAATACATTTTTACGGGCATTTACACACATATAGGAATGAAATACATGGTATATGAAACATGTACACCACGATAAAATCGATGTATGAATATAATTACATCTTTATATTGTCCAAAAAAACTCCCTAGCCTCCCTCTAAAGATAAATTTGTACATTTTTCGGTAGAAACAATGTCCTGGCCGAAGGCCTGTTCCTTCGAAAAGTACAGGCTCGCTATCGCTCGCCAGAAAGAAAATAGACACCTAAATGACACGAAAGGTCTTAGTAATGACAAAGAAATGGGGCGAAAGGTCTCAATATCGCCAAACTTATGGAAGGAAAGTCTTAAAATCTCAGAACTAATATGCTAAACATGAGGGAGAAGAGGATCCAGAAAAATCGACTACCTCCCCCTTAAATGCAATAGCCCAATCAATTATAGGTTCGCTTGGTAATCAAACCAAATGCTAGCTAATCTTGTATTATTTCACCTTTCTCCCTAAAAAAACAATATAATTAAGGAAATTAAATTATGTAATATAACATAATTGAATACAAAAGACCATCTTCTTGTTATCTAATAGAAGATCCTATGACGTTTTTCTTGTCTGTGTTCTGGCTATTATTAGTAGATTTTATTCAGATTAGGAAAAGTGTATGGAAGTCAGAGGGATAATTGAGATAGTCTTGACCCATATAATTCCCACAGATCCTTTCTAAATTGTATAAAATCTTCCAATGACCGCCAGAATATACTGTCAAAATGCGTCCAAATCGTCCAAGGGTTATTGTACTCGCATATCTTTGTCTTCCTCCATGGGTTGGCTGATTCCCTATTATCTGATCATACTTAAGGGGGGTCACCGGATGTTTTATCTTTCTCTCCTTTTCTCTCTTTCCCTGGCTTGTATTCATTCGGCCCCATTCAGCCAACTGTTTTAAAACGTTTATCCCCATTCAGGTATCGATTTCTTCCTGGCGAGCGATAGCGACCCAGCATTGTATGGAGAAATCCGGCTTCGCCGGAGACATTTTTCTATCGAATAATGTACACATTTAGCTTGCTGTCAAAACAAACTTATATACATGCTGGCTCGCTACCGCTCGCCAGGAAAATATTGACACCTGGATGGGGGTAAACGTCTTAAAACAGTAGGCTGAATGGAGCCAAATGGATACAAGCCAAAGAGAGCGGGAGAGAATGAGAAAAAAGTGAGGGGGGCCCCCTTAAGGTTCCAAGTTGTATCAAAGTATGGTTGTCATGGTTACAATAGCACCATTTGGGGATGTACAGCTTCTTCAGGTCGAACTGGTACAACAGGACGCTGGGAATGTGTTTTACCCTTCACAGAGAGTTCAATATGTGTGGTCGTGCGTGTGTATGTGAGTGTATGTGGATGTAGATGTATTGATGAGTGTGTATATATGTGTGTAATACATATTTTACATTTATTCACATTATCGCCATTATCTATTTTGGCTCTCGGTCTTCCCTAAGTTATGTCACTATTGGAGGCTCACAACCTATTCTAGTCATGGCATCAGCTGTATACTAGACATCTGACAATAGTCCTGGCATCAGCTGTATACTAGACATCTGACTATAGTCATGGCATCAGCTGTATACTAGACATCTGACTATAGTCATGGCATCAGCTGTATACTAGACATCTGACTATAGTCATGGCATCAGCTGTATACTAGACATCTGACTATAGTCATGGCATCAGCTGTATACTAGACATCTGACTATAGTCATGGCATCAGCTGTATACTAGACATCTGACTATAGTCCTGGCATCAGCTGTATACTAGACATCTGACTATAGTCATGGCATCAGCTGTATACTAGACATCTGACTATAGTCATGGCATCAGCTGTATACTAGACATCTGACTATAGTCATGGCATCAGCTGTATACTAGACATCTGACTATAGTCATGGCATCAGCTGTATACTAGACATCTGACTATAGTCATGGCATCAGCTGTATACTAGACATCTGACTATAGTCATGGCATCAGCTGTATACTAGACATCTGACTATAGTCATGGCATCAGCTGTATACTAGACATCTGACTATAGTCATGGCATCAGCTGTATACTAGACATCTGACTATAGTCATGGCATCAGCTGTATACTAGACATCTGACTATAGTCATGGCATCAGCTGTATACTAGACATCTGACTATAGTCATGGCATCAGCTGTATACTAGACATCTGACTATAGTCATGGCATCAGCTGTATACTAGACATCTGACTATAGTCATGGCATCAGCTGTATACTAGACATCTGACTATAGTCATGGCATCAGCTGTATACTAGACATCTGACTATAGTCATGGCATCAGCTGTATACTAGACATCTGACTATAGTCATGGCATCAGCTGTATACTAGACATCTGACTATAGTCATGGATCAGCTGTATACTAGACATCTGACTATAGTCATGGCATCAGCTGTATACTAGACATCTGACTATAGTCATGGCATCAGCTGTATACTAGACATCTGACTATAGTCATGGCATCAGCTGTATACTAGACATCTGACTATAGTCATGGCATCAGCTGTATACTAGACATCTGACTATAGTCATGGCATCAGCTGTATACTAGACATCTGACTATAGTCATGGCATCAGCTGTATACTAGACATCTGACTATAGTCATGGTATCAGCTGTATACTAGACATCTGACTATAGTCATGGCATCAGCTGTATACTAGACATCTGACTATAGTCATGGCATCAGCTGTATACTAGACATCTGACTATAGTCATGGTATCAGCTGTATACTAGACATCTGACTATAGTCATGGCATCAGCTGTATACTAGACATCTGACTATAGTCATGGCATCAGCTCTATACTAGACATCTGACTATAGTCATGGTATCAGCTGTATACTAGACATCTGACTATAGTCATGGCATCAGCTGTATACTAGACATCTGACTATAGTCATGGCATCAGCTGTATACTAGACATCTGACTATAGTCATGGCATCAGCTGTATACTAGACATCTGACTATAGTCATGGTATCAGCTGTATACTAGACATCTGACTATAGTCATGGTATCAGCTGTATACTAGACATCTGACTATAGTCATGGCATCAGCTGTATACTAGACATCTGACTATAGTCATGGCATCAGCTGTATACTAGACATCTGACTATAGTCATGGCATCAGCTGTATACTAGACATCTGACTATAGTCATGGTATCAGCTGTATACTAGACATCTGACTATAGTCATGGCATCAGCTGTATACTAGACATCTGACTATAGTCATGGCATCAGCTGTATACTAGACATCTGACTATAGTCATGGTATCAGCTGTATACTAGACATCTGACTATAGTCATGGCATCAGCTGTATACTAGACATCTGACTATAGTCATGGCATCAGCTGTATACTAGACATCTGACTATAGTCATGGCATCAGCTGTATACTAGACATCTGACTATAGTCATGGCATCAGCTGTATACTAGACATCTGACTATAGTCATGGCATCAGCTGTATACTAGACATCTGACTATAGTCATGGCATCAGCTGTATACTAGACATCTGACTATAGTCATGGCATCAGCTGTATACTAGACATCTGACTATAGTCATGGTATCAGCTGTATACTAGACATCTGACTATTGATTACAATATTAGAAGTAGGCTTTCATGATTTACTATAATTTGTAATCGCACATATATGCATACACACACGTTTAACACACTCCTCAATACATACACACACGCACTCACACATACACATACACACACATTGTATACACTCATCAACAAACACACATATATATATACTGTATATACAACGGTATATATATATATACGTATGGTGGAGTGGTCTTGCCACTGGACTGGTAATCCAATGGTCCCGGGTTTGAATCCCGATGTATAATAGTAAGATATTATTGGGATTGACTTTGTACTGTACCTAGTACCAGTGCATTACCACAAAGCCCACGAAACGCCAACACAAATACCCTCATTGTTCCCTAATTAAATAGCACTGTATGAATATTCCCATATTCAAAAATATACTATAGGGGGCAATTACCTAGTGAGTTAATTACTCAATAGGTGGCGTTCTGAGAGTGAGGGTCCGAGTCTTGGGGATAGGACAGTGAAGCACGAAGGCGAAGCAGCTCCAGAGATGGGGCTGCTTCGAGCCGTGAGTGGGCAACCAAGCTCTAAGTGTGTCACATGTCTCACTCCCAAGACTAGAACAAGACCTCATGGGCTTCACCATTTTGAACGGTTGGACGTACAGGCTCTCAGCCTATGCCCGAGAGGGAGTAAGTTGGAAAATAGGAAAATAAATAAAATAAAAAAATAAAATAAAGCTTATATACATACTGATAGTTCTGTGAAGGTTATACAAGCACTCCAAACATCCTGTTGTACCAGTTTGATCTGAACAAGTTGTAAAGGGAAAAGTTGTCATAATAATGGCCATTCCTCAAACGGTGTTTTTATAACCAGTCTGTCAGTTTTTATTCCACACATTGTTGTCTGCTTGGTAAAACGCACCTGTATACCTGTCTGTGTGTGTGTGTGTGTGTGTGTGTGTGTGTGTGTGTGTGTTCACGTGCATGCTCGACACATTCGCGCAATTTTACATTACTCCATTTTTTGTTTTATATAAACAAAGTTATACCCTTCAATCAATGTAGCATTTTAAGTTGCCCTGCTGGAAACGAGATCATTCATATTAGTATTGAAAATACCTTTGAAAACTTTATTATTTTGAAGAGAAAAGAGAGTTCTTAAAAGTTATAGCCAATGGAAGTATATAAATAAAGAAGGCAATAGAAGAGTATAGGGTGACAGCTGGCCCGTCCACCCATTCAACCCCTTGACGATTATGACACGCTTTTATAGTTTATTCTGGCTATCATTAGACGATTTTAGACAGTTTACGAAGGGTCTGTGGGCATTATATGGATATAGACTAACTCATTTAACCCTCTGACTATCATATACCCTTCCTAATCTGAATACAATCTTCTAATAATAGCCAGAACACAGAAAATATATGCGTATCGGATTTTGAAAGGGTTAAGAGGAGTTTTTTAGTTTGCTCCCTAGACCTTCATCAAGCTTAAGAAAACCCAAGGCCCCCTTCGAGATAAATTAATACATTTTTTGGATAGAAGAATGTCCCTGCCGAAGGCCGATTCCTCTTATATTGCAAGCTCGCTCTCGCGCGCCAGGAAAAAATCGACCCCTAAATGGCATGATAGGTCTTAACATTGACAAAGAAATGGGGCAAACGGTCTTAAAATTGCCAAACTAACAGGCGAACGTCTTAAAACATAACACAAATGTGTACAAATGTGACGGAGAAGGGGGGTCCAGAAAAAACCCCTCTCCTTCAACCAAACAAATTAATAAAGTTACTTGAGGATGGTAAAAGCCCCCCCTCGCCCCTCCCCACCCCACACACACCGTACCCCACCCACCTCCCTCCCCCCTTTACGTCAACAGCATGCAATAGTTGGGGGTAAAGTAATGCCGTCCCTGCTGTGCCCCTACTCCCCCTCCCTCTCCCCTTCAACCCGTTCAACCCCCCTGTTCGGGCTACTTAAACTCCCCCCCCCCCCCTCCCTCCCTCCCTCTCCTCACCTGTGGTCTTGATAATCATGTCCCGCTGTTTACATAGGCTCCTCACGCACTTTAAGGGGTGAGGGGCCCGGTTTGCTGGACCACTTTCTCCCTCGTGTTTAGCCCCATTAGTTTTGAGATTTTAAGACGTTCGGCCCATTAGTTTGACGATTTGAACAACTTTCGCCCCATTTCCTTTGTCAATTAGAAGACCTTTCGTGCCATTTAGGTGTCTATTTTTTCCTGGCGAACGATAGCGAGCCTGTAATTTTAAGAGGAACCGGCCTTCGGCCGTGACATTTTCTACCGAAAAACTTACAAATTTATCTTGAACGGGGTTCTATTTTTTTTTTTTTTTTTTTTTAAGCTTGGAGGTCTAGCGAGGAAACCAAAAAATATATGAATAACTAAATAAATAGAAGAAATAAAACTGCCACTATCCACTTAACTCTAAAACGGGTGTGGTGATTTGTTGTTGCTCCATTAGTTTGGTGAGTATAAGACTTTTTGCTTCATTCAGGTGTTCATTTTCTCCTAGTGAGCGATAGCAAGCTTGCACTTTGGGAGAAATTGGCTTCCAGCTGCGATATTTGTCTACGAAAAATGTACACATTAGGTTTGAAATGTTTGTTTTGTTTTCTTTCCTTTTTTAAAGTTTGAAGGGGGTCTAAGAGGCAAAGTAAAAATATTCGCTCGAAAATTACAAAAACAATCCGAACTTCCGTAATAATAATAATAATAATAATAATTATAATGATAACCACCCACACACGCTGTAACCCCCAAAGCGTCGGATGAGCTAGCGTTAAAGTCCAAGCACGCTACATAAATATAGTATGCTCGGGTCCCTTTAATGTTAAGGGGGTAGTGGTTATTTTGTGGTCTATATATACACTATACAGTATACTTATTAGTGGTCTATATATACACTATACAGTATACTTATTAGTGGTCTATATATACACTATACAGTATACTTATTAGTGGTCTATATATACACTATACAGTATACTTATTAGTGGTCTATATATACACTATACAGTATACTTATTAGTGGTCTATATATACACTATACAGTATACTTATTAGTGGTCTATATATACACTATACAGTATACTTATTAGTGGTCTATATATACACTATACAGTATACTTATTAGTGGTCTATATATACACTATACAGTATACTTATTAGTGGTCTATATATACACTATACAGTATAGTTATTAGTGGTCTATATATACACTATACAGTATAGTTATTAGTGGTCTATATATACACTATACAGTATACTTATTAGTGGTCTATATATACACTATACAGTATACTTATTAGTGGTCTATATATACAGTATACTTATTAATGGTCTATATATACACTATACAGTATACTTATTAGTGGTCTATATATACACTATACAGTATACTTATTAGTGGTCTATATATACACTATACAGTATACTTATTAGTGGTCTATATATACACTATACAGTATACTTATTAGTGGTCTATATATACACTATACAGTATACTTATTTATTCTATAGTAACCTTGTAGACCTCCATCAAGCTTTAAAAAACACCCCCTGGACCCCCCCCTAAAAGATACATTTCTCGGCCAAAGGCCGGTTCCTCCAAAAATGTCATGCTCGCTATCACTCGCCAAGAAAAATTGACACCTAAATGGCGCGAAAGTTCTTAATATTGACAAAGAAATGGGGCGAAAGAACTTAAAACAGCCAAACTAATGGAACGAACGTCTTAAATTCTCTCTAATGGGACTAAACATGAGGGCTAAAAATGAACTAGCTCCCCCTTAACCCCCCTCCTCACCTGTTGTCTTGATAATCACGCCCCGGTCTCTTATACCGCCCAGGGTTTTATTATTCTACTTTATGGGGCTGTCACTCAGGTAAACTAGGCGAAAATAAGCTGAAGGGCAAGGATGGGTACACTGGAGTATTAATATAACACGTTTGAGTGCAGATAGGTTGGAAATGTGGTTCTTGTGTTTGCTAGTGATATCAAACTTGGATTTGAAAGATTTAGATTTCGTTTGAGTTAGAAAATATCATAAAGCAGAGAGAGTAAAAGGGTTCGCTTGGATATAGAAAATGTGGTTGTATATACAGTATATATATATACTGTATATATATATATATATATATATATATATATATAATATATAATATATGGAGAATAAATTACAAATACGTGTGATCAATGCATGTAGTAAAACTTGACAGAATAGACGAAAGCTTGGTGTTCCAATGTTAATTTTGTTCCTACGAGTTTTACTACATTATATATACAGTATATATATATATAAATTATGGGTGTGTATTATTGTATTCCTCTCTCGGAAATAGATACTAATCTTTAAAATGCTAACCTACTCCATTCATAAGACTCCGTATGTGACGCGAGGGACAGATATCACCCACCCAGATCACACTTTATTAGTAAATATGTAATGTATATAGTTATGTGTGTATGTGTTGTCTCTTCCAGCCAATATATGCCTTAACACAATACTATGAGCTTCGCCTGTGAGCCATTCATAAGACTCGGCAGTTGACGCCAGGGAACGATATCACCCACCCACCTCATACTTTATTAATTAATATGTAATGTATATAAGCATTTATGTATATATATATGTGTGTGTGTGCGTGTATGTGTGTGTGTTGTCTCTTCCAGCAAATATAAACCTTAAGGGGAGGCTATTAGTTTGTTCCCTAGACTTCCATCAAGCTTGAAATACACCCAACTAGATAAATTTGTAAATTTTTTGTTAGAAAAATGGCCCGGCCGAAGGCCGGTTCCTCTTAAATTACAGGCTCGCTATCCCTCGCCAGGAAGAAATCGACACCTAATTTGCAAGAAAGGTCTTAAAATTGACATACATGGGGCGAGTTCTTAAAATCGCCAAACTAATTGGGTGAACGTCTTAAGATCTCGAAAGCAATGAGGCTAAACATGAAGGAGGAAGAAGTCCAGAAAAAATCCTTCTAGTGTAAATCTTCTCTTAATACTATGACCTACCTAAGCCGGTGAGCCATTCATAAGCCGCAGCAGGTGATGCGCGGGACAGATATCACCCACCGAGCTCACACTTAATTAATTAATATCTCCACACGGCTCACTGGCTTCTACCCTCAGAGATATTGAGCGAATATTCTTGACACAGGCGGAAGAATCTTGTTTATGCAAATTATGGCTCAAGGCTACAAATATATCCAATTATTTCGTTTTTAGGTGTTTAAGTGCAAAGTAATAAATATTTCTTTATTCTCCCTTAGTTGTGCAAGTACAGACATTTTGCTTTGTTTAATTAACCCCTTTATTACATAATTCATCTTCTTAGTTTTCTTCTAGTTATATTTAGGCGATTGTGTGCAGTTTAGGCGATTGTGTGCAGTTTAGGCGATTGTGTGCAGTTTAGGCGATTGTGTGCAGTTTAGGAAGGAGCTGTGTAGTAAAAAGGGTTAGTGAGATAGTTCGAAGCCTATTAAGGGAAGGCAGACCGTTTTTCTGGACCCCATTCTCCCTAATGTTTAGCCCCACTAGTTTTGAGATTATAAGACGTTCGGCCCATTAGTTTGGCGATTTTAACACCTTTCACCCCATTTCGTTGTCAATTTTAAGACCTTTCGTGCCATTTATGTGTCTATTTTTTTCCTGGCGAGCGATAGCGAGCCTTCAATTTTAAGAGGAATCGGCCTTCGGCCGAGACTTTTTTCTACCATAAAATTTACACATTTATCTTGAAATGGGGTTCTAGGGGGTGTTTTTCTAAGCTTCATTTAGGTCTATGGAGGAAACTAAGAAAATATATGAATATATTAATTATTAATAGACCAAACAAACGGCCAGTCTCCCCTTAAGCGTCTAATATTAGCCAGAATAAATTAAAAGAAGGGTGCCGGTAGAGAAGGGTGCCGGTAGAGAAGGGTGCCGGTAGAGAAGGGGATGAAATATTAAAAGAAGGGTGCCGGTAGAGAAGGGAATGAAATATTAAAAGAAGGGTGCCGGTAGAGAAGGGGATGAAATATTAAAAGAAGGGTGCCGGTAGAGAAGGGGATGAAATATTAAAAGAAGGGTGCCGGTAGAGAAGGGGATGAAATATGCCCTAAGTCTACATGTATGACGAATTATTTAATATTTCGGTCCTTGGGAAGATAATAGTTGGTTTGCGTTATGTATTTCATCATCTTATTTTGCTAAATCTTCAACGGGTTATTTCCACAGTGATTTCGATAACTTCTTTAGCGTTCATGTTTTCTTTTGTTCATTTGGAAGTTTTACATTTCAATGACCTTGTTTTCCCTTAGGTGTGTATTAATTTATAAACACGGCATAATCATTTTGTTTATGTGCAAGATATGTTAAGACTGCAAATAATTCAAAGCTTATAAGCTCCATGTTGCTCCATGCTCCATTATAAGCTCCATGTTGGTAATAGAATAATAGAATTGTACTTAATTTCCTTTAGATAATTCAAGTGTTTATATAATACAACTTACTCAATATGCATATACTATCCCTTAACATTATCTGTTCCGACCTCTTGGGGATTTTTATGATATTTTGTTTGATTATTATTGTGGATTTTTTATTTTTCTTGTTTATAGCATATTCGAGCAATGCATTCTAGTTTGTCCCCTAGGCTAACAAAAACACCTTCGCAGAATTCCTTCAAGACCAATTTCAAGCAAAATTTGAATATTTGTAGATAGAAAAACGTCCCAGCCGAAGACCGATATATTTTAATTTACAGTTTCGCTATCGCTCGCCCATACAAAAGCGAAACCTGAATAGGGTGAAGAGTTTGTTCGCCAAACTAATGTGATGAAACATCTGAAAGTTTCCAAATTAATGGAGCGAAATATGGGAGATTCAAAAAGACTACCTCGGCCCAGATAGTTTTAAATGTATGGTATTCTACAACACAGAATAGACTATTGTTTATTACAAAATAGTCCATGTCTATTTGGACCGGGAGGTCTTTTGGGGCCTCTCCTGTTTCATTCCATTAGTTTGGAGATTTTGAGAAGTTTCACTCTATACGTTCGTTAATAAAAGCTTCACACCATTCAGGCGTTGATTTTTATTCTGAGCAAGCGACAGCGAGCCTGTAACTTTGAAGAAATCTGCCTTTGGCTGGGAATTTTTTCTGTCTATTAATTTATAAATTTAGATTAAAAAAGATATATTCAATGGAAGGCTGGGAAGGCGTTTTTGTTTGCCTAGGAAACTAGCTGAATTACATTTCTCGAAAATGGAACAATCTTCAATAGTAATTATATAAACAATTTTAAGCTTAAGGGGAGGTATTTAGTTTCTTCCCTAGAACTCCAAGCTTAAAATTACACCCCCTAGACCCCTTTTCAAGATAAATTTGTAATTTTTTCGGTAGAAAAATGTCCCGGCCGAAGGCCGGTTCCTCTCAAATTACAGGCTCGCTATCGCTCGCCAGGAAAACGTCGACACCTAACTGGCACGAAAGTTCTTAAAATTGACAGAAATGGGGGGAAAGTTCTTAAAATCGCCAAACTAAAGGGGGCGAGCGTCTTAAAATCTAAAAAGCAATGGGGCTAAACATAAGAGAAAGGGGTCCAGAAAAAAATCCCTCAAGTGAAAACTTCCCCTTAAGGGGAAGTTTTCGTTTTATTCTGGGTCCTCTTGTCCCTCATACTTAGCCCCATTAGTTAGGCGATTTTAAGACTTTTCACCCCATGTTTTAATAGTAAGACTATTCGTGCCATTTATGTGTCGATTGACTCTTGGCGAGCAATAGCGAGCCTGTAATTCAGGAGGAACCGGCCTTCAGTCAAGACATTTTCCTACCGAAAATGTACAAATATATATATATATATATATATATATATATATATATATATATATATATATATATATATATATATATTATATTTTGTCTTAGCTTGACAGAGGCCTAGGGAGCACACTAGCCCCCCCCCCCCCTCTTTCCCTTATCTTCCCAACTACAGTATTCAGGTCGCTTTAAGCATCAAGAAGTAGAGCTAATATTGTCTACAAGTTAGCGTAGGACTCTTGCTTGTTTAACCCATTCAGTACCGGTGACGCCCTTTTCATTAGGTTCTGACAATTATTCAACGATTTTATTCAGCTTAGGAAGGACGTCTACCCATAAAAGGCTACCAACTATCTCCGTTAATCCTTTTAGCTACCATATATCCTTCGTAAGCTTCATAAAATCGTCTAAACGTAGATGATATAAATTACAAAATACGTCGCTGGTACAAAAGGGTTCAAAGATATTATATATTTATTAGTCACTCGCATCATTTCATTCTTAAAGTACTAGAAAACAGAATGCTGCTATTTTAAATATTTTCTCTTAAGAGTATAAGGAAGTATCCGGGCTCATTTACTAAACTTTTCTACCCACCGCCTTCATTGGATCTCAGAATTCGCCTTACTCATAAACTTATTATAACTCCAAGATACCGCCCAGAGGAGCCACAGAAGAAGTAGGGGTCTTCTCTATTAAGGGGGGTGACCTGTTTTTGTTCTGTCCTTTTCTATCTTTCTCTGGCTTTTATCCATTTGGCCCCATTCAGCCTACTGTTTTAAGACGTTTATCCCCATCCAGGTGTCAATTTTTGACTGGTGACCGATAGCGAGCCAGCATATTATTTATTTTTGTTTGGCAGCAGGCTAAATTTGTACATTTTTAGATAGAAAAATGTCTCCGGCGAAGCCGGATTTCTTCATATAATGCTGGCTCGCTATCGCGCGCCAGGAAGAAATCGACACCTAGATGGGGATAAATGTCTTAAAATAGTTGGCTGAATGGGGCCGAATGAAGACAAGCCAGAGAAAGGGTGAAAAGGACAGAAATAACAAAAAGCAGGTCACCTCCCTTAAGGGGGATGGGCGTATTGATTTGCTCATTTTGTTTTATCTTTATACACATGTATTATTTGTGTTTAGTTTCCTCCCTAGACCTACACCAAGCTTTAAAAAACATCCACCCAAAACCCTCCTACAAGATAAATGTGTAAATTTATCGATAGAAAAATATCCCGGCCTAAGGCAGGCTCATCTTAAATCACAGGCTCGCTATCGCTCGCCAGGAAAAAACTCGACACCTAAATTACACGAAAAGTGTTAGTATTGACAACAAAAATGGGGCGAAAAGTCTTAAAATCTGAAAACTAATGGGGCTAAACATGAGGAAGAAGGGGGACCAGAAAAACGACCCAGCTCTCCTTAAAAGATGGTCCAACACTACATAATAAAACTGTTCCATAGTTATACACTTTACAGTCCAATAATACACGCTTCATTATTTGACACTTGGATATAATATGCGATACACACATTAGTACGATAGAAATACTAGAGCTCGGGTGCAAAGGCTTACCAGCATAGCAGCCTCCATTGAGAACTAGTTGTTTGTAATCCCCTCCACCATACAGGTCACTTTTATGCCTCCAAAGACATTCTACAGCGCACCGTAAGAATCTTGTTCATATATACCGGTATTCCCTTTCAAGCTTACGGAACTAATATGTCAATTTATTTCATGTTTAAGGTGAGGCTGTTGGACTGTTGAGGTTAAGGGGAGATGGGTCGTTTTTTTGGTCCCCTTTCTCCCTCGTGTTAAGCCCCATTTGTTTTGAGATTATTAGACGTTCGGCCCATTAGTTTGGCGATTTTAACACCTTTCGCCCCATTTCGTTGTACATTTTAAGACCTTTCGTGCCATTTAGGGTTCGATTATTTCCTGGCGAGTGATAGCGAGCCTGAAATTTTAAGAGGAACCGGCCTTCGGCTGGGAAATTTTTCTACGCAAAATTTACACATTTATCTTGAAGGGGGGTCTAGGGTGTGTTTTTCTAAGCTTGATGGAGGTCTAGCGAAAAAACTAAGAAATAAAGAAATAAATGAATGAATAGGAAAAAACAAAAAACGGTCCGCGTCCCCTTACCTACGAGAAAGCAGAATCATAGATTTGCTCTTATTTTACCCTAGATATATATGATAGAAGTACCAAGGCTCAAGTACTAGGATTTCCCACCTACCGCCTCCATTGACTCTCAGAACCCGCTCCCATCATAAACTGTCTAATTATAACTCCTCTACGATACAGGTCCCTTTTAGCCCCGACCTGCCGCCCCAATGAACGGCCTCCACCTTTGCGTTTCTCAGCCAGCCACTCTAGCGCGTCGCATTATGGTAATCCAGGGCCCCATAAGTAAGGTCTAGCGGCTACAATTATCGCCAGACAACTCAATATTGCGTGGGCCGTATAGAAGTAACTTAGTGCTCGTTTGTGTCACCGAGATCATCACCTGGCGACGCGTGGCTTACAGTGTGGATGAAACAGGGCTACCTCGGACCTCTTATTATCGTCCTTAAGAGACTAAAGTTATATGAATGTGGGCGTCTCCTTCTGTTGCCTCTGTTGTGAAAATAACAAGAGGTTTATGAATATTAGTCTTGCTCTTGTTCTATTTGTGGCTTTTATTTTGGTTCTAAATTAGAGGACAAGCTTGATAAAGCATATTACCCTGCTACTGCCTTCCCAAAAGACATTATTATGGGGCTCAAGAGTGTGACAATTAAAGAGGGCCCATAGTATGGGATCATGTGGGTAAAGCTAGGATAGGATTGGGAACTCTAACAGAGGTCCCCTTGAATGAGGTATCTCTAGATGACTCCTTTAAGGTTCCCAAGGACCTCGGATGTCTTAAGCTTCTTGGGAAGAAAGGTCAGAATGAGACTTAACTTAACCCAAGGAGAAACGTAGGCTGGGTCTTGTCGGGGCCTCTGAGGGCGTTTAGAGGATGCCTACCCTTGCTCGTTAGCGACTTAACAACTGCGAGTGAAGCCAAGCAGTGCTATCATAACTCAGTATAGCTCTTTAGTATTTTTTAGTTGATGAGATCTTTAATTCTAATATATGCATTTTCTTTCTTTTTAGGTAAGTTGAAAATATACTACTAAGAGCAATGTTCCTGAATTGTGAGTACCATATGTCTTTTGTTGTTGTTTACATACAGTAGATAGACAGAAACACTTAGATAGATACTGTATGTGCAGTAAATAGATAGATATAGATACAATACTATTCCGTTATAGAGATAGGGAGGGCGGGAGAAAATTAGTTTCAGCATAGCATCGGGTGCCCAACCCCTAAAGGGGTTGAAATAGGGGAGCTATCCCCCCGCCAAAGGTGGCTTTCTAGGGCCTTTCCTAGCTGTTGCTGAGAGGATTGGGTTCTAGTCATGTGGTGATGGGCTGGTCTATCAGAGTGAGAACTGAGCGATCTCTGCCATACCCATAGCTTACTCTCACTGTGCCTTTTACTTGTATATTTTCTAGATCTCAAGTGACTGCGTCTTTTCCGTGGATTGACCTCCCAATCTACCAAGATTGGAAGCCAAAGCGTCACATTTTTCCTTTGCCCCTCAACTTTCTCTTCATAATTGCTGAGGGGCACAGGGCCTTGGGTGGGGCTTTGGCTTTCCGGGTGTTTCCTCACCCTCCTCAGCTCCCCGCCATGGAGTGGCTTCGGTCACCCAGGTTTATTGTGGTTGGCAGGGAGGGTTGTGTGGGGGGGCGCTCGGTTATGGCCTTGGGCTTGCTCGGGGCCTTGGGGCTGTTCGGCCAGGCAGCTTGGGGAACAGCAACAGCAACAACAACAACAACACAATGTTATTATCACTCTTATCTCTTCTTGCACTTGATTGAATGTAAAGCATGAAATACATATAAAACTGTTATTGACTTGAAATATGCAGCGTAAAATTATTGATCTGTTTTTCGGACTTTACAAAGAAAAAAAGTTTTGTCAAATGTGGTGGGCAGGCCTCCCCCTTTCTTCCCTTTGAACTCAGGAGTTAGACAGGGATGTGTGTTGGCATCCTCACTTATCAACATTCTTATATGCTGGTTATTGGGCCAGGCAGTCAGTTGTAGTCAATGCGGAGGCATCGGTTGGCTATGTCAAGATCACTGTCCTTTAATTTGCGAATAATCCAGTGATCCTAGGAAAGTTGGTAGAGTTTCTCAAACTAGCTGTTGAGTCACTGCATTTGAAGTTGGAGCCCTTGAGTCTAAAGGTTTCCTGGACTAAGACTAAAGTTCAAGCTTTCGGTGACTTGTTGGGTGAAGCACTGCAATCTGTGGATGCATCTGGTGAGAACATTAAGGTCTTGGACCAATTAACTTAACTTGGTAGTGCGATCCATAACAATGGTGGGTCAGGCCACGATGTACTTGTTGCCTTGGTGAAGAGTATGGGGTTATGGAGTCTCTCAATAAGAGTATATATGGCAATGTCGATACCTGTGTAGAAGAACCAAGTTGTAGATCTTCATGCTGGTGCTCTCTGTCTTTATGAGACATGAGATAGGTTGAGAGACATGGGCACTGAACAGTGATTTGCTGATATGGATCAACTCCTTTGGTAGCAAGTGTCTATGCAGGATCATGGACTACTGTTGGTATAGCCACATATCAAGCCAGCATCTACTCTGAGACTGATTTGATATTGGGAGCATAGTTTGTGAGCACCAGTAGTCGCATGTGGCACACCTCTCTGAGGCTGACCTTGCACATAATGTGGTTATGGTGGGTGACGACCCTGAGTGGAAGAGACTTTTGAGAACACCACGTGGGCCTGGGACCTCAAAGAGAGAGAGACCCTCTGGAGGGATGTCGGAGGGTGAGTGCAGCTATGCGTGTTCAAGGTGTATGCCTCGATTGATTGATTAATTGATAAAACTATAGGAAAGATAGTGCTAACTTTAGATAACGCCATGTGTTCCAACGGAAACACTACTACGGTTAGTTATGAAATTTTAGCTATTATAAGTATAGCCAGGGCAAACACAATACATTCACTTAACCTATCATTGGTTTCTTAAATTATGTTTGTGCTTCCTATGTTTATGCCCACATACAGCAAGAGAAGCATACTGTAATAAAACAAACTATCTGTAACAGCCGGAAGTCTTGGCATATACATACATTCATGATAATAGAGACAGAAATGTCCAAAGAGGGTGCGGTTTCAGTTTCTTGCTCTAAGGAAATTGTTGCAGGCAGTTCTGAGCTGCCACACCAGAACAAGGCTGCCTGGAGCGCTTTCCTTATAACATGAGTCTGAAGCCGCACCCTGCTTGGCCAGGGCTCCCTCACTTGTCAGTTTCTTAAATTTGACATCAGATCGTATGACAAGATAACGATTATTGGCGTCTACCCCTCGGTTCAACTCCCTCCTCGTCCACAGACTTGCTTTTCACTATTCTGTTCACATGCCGGATCCATCGAAGCAGTACGCATCTCTTCGGTAATTTTCCTGATCACTAAGCACATCCTCAGTTCCTCATTGAGTATCCTATTTTCCAATTTAACCCCACACATCTATCACATCATGCTCGTCTCATTATGTTCCATTTTGTTATTATCATCCACTATGGCTGGCCATACTTATAAAGCTGAATCATACACTTTGCCTTTCAAGTGAAGTGGTAGTTCTCTCAGAGTCTGGATCAGCAGTGGTTCTATGAATGTCTTCACTTAGCAGCTGTACAGATATTCTGGGCCGTGACTGTACTCCATCCTCTACTACTTCCACGCCACCATGTGTGACCATACATTTTTTTAATAGCACGTAAAATTATACCTGTTCACTTAAGGGGGCCCACCTCGCTTTTTTTCTCTTTTTCTCTCTCTGTTTGGCTTGTATCCATTCGACCCCATTCAGCCTACTGTTTGGAGACGTTCACCCCCATCCAGGCATCAATATTTTCCTGGCGAGCGGTAGCGAGCCAGCATATATATTTTGTTTTGACAGCAAGCTAAATTTGTAAATTTTTCGATAGAAATATGTCCCCGGCGAAGCTGGATTTCTCAATACAATGCTGGCTCGCTATCGCTCGCCAGGAAAAAATCGACACCTGGATGGGGATAAACTTCTTAAAACAGTTGGCCGAATGGATACAAGCTAGAGAAAGAGAGAAGAGGAGAGAGAGAAAAAAAAACGGGTGACCCCCTTAACTAAACCCGTGAGATACTAACTTCCCCCTCGGCCAAACACATCCCCTTAATCTGTTTACTAAACATGGTTGACGAGCCACATGTGTCAGGTTGGGGAGATAAACACACATCCAGACATTTACTCTGGTGACTGTTTTATAGCTAAGGTGTAACACACACACACACACACACACACACACACACACACACACACACACACACTGGTATGGCATCCCAGTTACAAGCTGATGGTCTAAGTTAGTACAGCCTCTTGTATTTAATTAAAGTGCATTAAGTAAGAACATTTATGTTTGTATGTACAGTATGTATATACAGTATTAAACTCCGGCACATACCCCATTGCAGGGGATATCCGACCCGAGACAGGGCCACTTCTTAGGATCCAAGACCACTTTCGTGTTTCCTCGCCCCTTTCTCTGTCTCGTCTAGTAGGTGAATTTTAGGAGAGGATAATTGTTAGCCAACCGCCCCCATATACGAACATATATTACACTATTCCAGGTCTATGATACTTGTTCTGGCTTTTGTATGTTAATATAATATGTTATATTACACTAGTTACAGACAACACTCACAACCAACGCCATTCCAAATGTACAATAACACACTACATACACCTCACACATTGTATAATACACAAGAGTGGGTGGTTAGTAATTCGTGGCCACTCTCAAGGGGATCAATTCGTCTGACAGTTAGATACATTGTGTTATGCCTTAAATTGTTTTAACTTTATTATGTTTATTTTTACGTCTCTTCTACGTAGAGTTACCCACATGATAGCTTGCCTAAAGAACAGACCATAAGAGGAGCGTCTTAGAGAATTCAATCTATTTCCTTTAACCCAGCGCAGATTAAGAGGCGACGTAATTCAAGTGTTCAAAATCATCAAAGGCATCTACAATATGAACTGTAATAAATATTTCACTATCGACAAATCAAATTAAGCGCGGGGGAACGGTTGCAAAATTATAGGTAAATCCTTTAATTCACACGAGTTTAAAAATGTCTTCTTCAATCGAGTTGTCAACTCTTGGAATGGGCTTCCCCGAGATGTCCTAGACTGCAGCGCCGTTGATTCTCTTAAACTTCGCCTAGACAAACACCTTGCCTTAAATCCACGACTGACTGCATTTGTAAATGAATAAAGTGTGTTTTTTCCCCTCCGTTACATTACTAACAACTGTCCCCTACTTAAATCTCCTAATCCTGCCACGGACATTTGTCCCAGGGCAGTCTTCCCTTTCCATTTTGCCTTACCCACTCTAAACTACTGTTTGGACACTTGACCATCAGTGTTTTGGAGGGCAAGCAGCCTTGAGGGGTCGCTGGACCTGTTGTTGCTTGATTTCATTTGTACTCCTTTGTACTTCTGAAGAAAGGCAGAAAGTGATGAAGCTATGTTTGGACAGAGACAAGGTACAGGAGGTGAAACGGAACACAATACAAGTTATATATATATATATCAGCTAGAAATCTTGAGCGTGGAAAGCGCAGACGAATAAGGAAGATAAACCAGTGTAGTAACCACATCTTGAATTTATTTGCTAACGTTTCGATACGATACTTGTATCATTATCAGAGCCTAGAATTATGGAACAAAATAACTTCTTTAAAAAAAAATGTATACATAGAGATTTAATTCTAGAGAACATACATAATAAATATTTATGACTGCATAGTAGAAATTAAAAGAAATGTTGAATGGTCAGCCGACAAAAGATCTTATAATGAATTATATTTTAATTGAAATTAGAAATTAAAAGGATAAAGAAATACACAAAAAGTAAAATTATTACACACCTAGATATCTAGAAACACAAGAGCAGAGCTGAGAACTCGTGGGTGCCGATCTCATTATTGTGAAAGTCAGCAAACTCTCCATTAAAGAGAGATCTTGCTCCCACGGACTCCTACCAAGAACTGAAAACATTGAGGCAGAGAAAGGGTGGTCATTGTCAAGTGAATTATTTCTAATATTTGTAAACTTAGCAAATAAATTAAAGGTGTGGTTACCTACACTGGTGTATATCTTCCTTATATTGTGTGTGTATATATATATATATATATATATATATATATATATATATATATATATATATATATAAACCAATCATACCACACATAATAAGCGTGTAATAATATTCTTGCATAACATTTGACCACCATTCCTCTATTTCCCTCTCCTCTTCAACCATCGCATATATTCTCTTCTCTTTTCTCTATTTTACTACCTTTATCGTTTATCTCTTATCGTCTTCTATTCTCACTTCGTCTTTCTTTGCCATTCCCATTTTATCTTATATTTATTTATCATTTACTCTATTTTCTTGTCTTCTCTCTCCTCTCTATCATCATCATCCTCCCTTCCCCTTCTAGACATATATATTCATTGCTCACACACACACACACTCTTTCTCTCTCTCTCGTTTTCTCCTCTTATCTTCTCTCTCCTCCTGTGCTCTTCCGTGCTTCCCCTGTTCACCAGTTTCCTCTCACACCATAACTTGCTGCTGTTGCTGCCTTGGTCGTGTAGGCCCCCCCCCCCCCTCCACCTCTCTCTCTATATATATAGTATATTTATTATTCTATCTATACTCACACGCACACGTAGTCACGTACGTACTATGCACGTGTTTTACCTTCATCGGACCTGACTCATCCGTATTGCTTCACTCACTCACAAACTCTTTTATATCAACGAGAGAGCGAGAGCGAGAGCGAGAGGATGTGTTATAAGGCGAGTGAAAATTTGAAAAAGTTGCTTTTGGAATAATATTTATATGTTTTACAAACAGGTGTTCTGTAATATTTATGTTTTATAATTATATAGTCAAGGAAATCTAATTAGCGCCAATGAGACAAATCAGGACAGATTAGTTTTACGAGTGGAATGATTGTGAGAAGGAAGGCCAAATCATTAACACACACACACACACACACACACACACACACAGAGAGAGAGAGATAGTTACAATGAGCCACAAGGAATAGTATCTCAGAAACCTTGCGGTCAATTCCGAGTAGATACTCGAAGTGGAATGAGAGACACTGTTTAGGGCACTACACTCTCTACAGTGTGCAAAATACCATCTACTCTCTTCTTAAACTGCTCTACTAAAGAACTGTTTAGAACTTCGGAGGAAAGTTTGTTCCAGGTAGAACAAATCTTATAATTAGTTTGCAAGTTTTACATTTTAATTATGTGAAAAAGTTTCCACATATACTATACTACTGAACCTTTTCAATTCCAATTTTCAACCATGGTTGCGTGTTGTATTCATATTGAGGCTAAACATTTTGCTATAATCCACATTGTCAAACCCATTAAGTATTTTAAATACTTCAATGAGCTGACCTCGTAGTCTGCGTATCTTCAACGGAAAGAGATCAAGAGCTCTTAACCGGTCCTCATAGTTCATTTTTCTAAGGGATGGAATAAGCTTTGTAGCTCTAGCTTGTACTCTTTCTAGTCGCTCTTTATCTTTCCTGAGTGCTGGATACCATCATTGAACAGCGTACTCCAGGAGAGGCCGTATCACAGCGTTGTAAAGTGTGAGGACTATTTCCTTATTTCTATACTTAAATTGCCTCTTAATATAGCCCAATAATTGCTGAGCTTTCTTCTCTACTTCAATGCACTGCTTGGAAAAATTTAGGTCACTACTAATCAGAACACCCAAAACACTATTAGCCACACTCGACATTAGTAAAGCCTTCGATGCCATCCCCCGCCACAACCTAACAAACAAAATATACAACACAAACATGCACAACAACACAAAAAGGTGGCTGGCCAACTTCCTAGCAGGCAGATGTGCACACGTATCTTTTGCCGGTCAGTCATCTAAAATCAGAAACTTTCCAAACGGAGTCCCACAAGGATCCGTCCTATCGCCCGCACTCTTCAATCTGTACATGCACGATATAACTACACCCAATACGCCCCAAATAAACTTAGCCTCCTATGCAGATGACATAACACTCACATGCACACACCATGACCCAAAAAGAGCAACAGATCTCTTTCAACCCTATCTCAACACACTACATGGCTGGTGCACTACAAACAGACTTAATCTAGCCCCAGCCAAATCCACCGCAACCCTGCTCACAAGTTGGACAGGAGAACACGAATACATCCCTCAACTCCCCATAAACAACACACCCCTAACACATACACACACACCCAAAATCCTAGGAGTAACATATGATACTCATATGACAATCAAACAGCACACCACAAACATTAAAAAGAAACTGACACCCAGACTTAACGCCCTCAGGTCACTTGCTCACACAAAATTTGGACACAACAAAGAAACTACCACCACAGTATATAAACAATACATAAGATCAGTGATGGAATACGCAAGCCCAGCCTGGGCTTCTAACCTAGCTGAAACACATCATAAGACCTTACAGACTATTCAAAACAAAGCCCTGAAGATCATTACAGGCTGCACAGCTACTGCACCCACAGATCACCTACATCAAGAAACCAAAATCCTCAAAGTCAAAGACCATCTGGACATGAGAGGCACTCAATTCCTGGCAGCAGCCTCCACGAACCAAGACCACCCACTAAACTACATGGCAACACACCCACAGACACCAAGAAATATCAAAACAACACCCAGCACACGGTATCACACACAATTATTGTCCTCTCTCCCTCCCTGCCCACCCCGAACCAACTTCCAGAAACACATCCATACTCATATCTCTCACTGATCCATCCACTCGCTCACAGACAACACGCAGCTGCATGCACGACCTCCCGAAATCTATCCTTCCGAATCCTCCCTTCCTCGCGAGGACAGAGTCCACCTGGCCAGGCTGAGATGCGGACACCATCCAGCTCTCCTGAGCTATCAGAAGAGACTGGATGACTCCGTTGTCGACGCCTGCCCGGGATGTAACACAGCACCCCATACCATTAAACACATCATAGAAGACTGCATTTCACACAACCACTTACGCCAACAACACGATCTACACTCAATGAGAGCTCTGTGGGAAAGCCCGATCGTGGCCATGGCCTTTCTCAGGGACTCGGGGCTGTTCAGCCAGGCAGCTTAGGGAACAACAACAAAAACAACAACAACACCCAAAACATTTTCCAAATCAGTCACATCCAGAGGCATTCCCAATAGTGAATAGCCTGACTTGGGGTTTGCTTGGTAGATATGCATTACCTTGCACTTTTTCAAGTTTATAGGCATCTGTCATGTGTCCAACCATTCACCCAGTCTGTTGAGGTCCATCCTGAGCTGTTCAACCCCTTTGGGGTCTTTCACATTCATTCTAAGTTTTATGTCGTCTGCAAACTTGGCATTCATATTCAACAGACCAATATCTATGTCATTGACATATATTATAAACAGTAGTGGGCCAAGGACAGATACCTGTGAAACTCCAGAAGTGACTGAAGTCCACTCAGAAGAAACACCACTGATTACCACTCATTGTCTACCTGTTAGCCAACTTTCTATCCAGTTTGTGACCTCTGTATTGATACCTAGCACACTCACTTTTGACATTAGCCTGCAATGAGGCACTTTGTCAAAAGTTTTTTGAAAATCTAAGTAGAGGATGTCTATGGCTCTATTTTCGTCATACTCATTCAGCATTTCATGGAAAAATTCCAGCAAATTGGTAAGACATGATCGGTGTCGCCTGAATCCATGTTGGGAATCTGTAATTAAATTGTGGATTTCTACGTAGTCAAATATCTTGTCTACTAGTATCTCTTCTAAGAGTTTTACTTTGATAGAAGTCAAGCTAATTGGCCGATAATTCTTGGGACACTCTTGATCCCCTTTCTTAAAGATTGGGGTCACATTGGCCAGTTTCCAGTCTTCAGGGACCTCTCCATTTTCTAGTGATTTATTGAAGATATCTGCCAAGAAAGGTGCGATTTCATCTCGCACTTCTCGTACAACTCTGGGAAGAAAGCTATCTGGGCCGGATGTCTTTAACCTATTCAACTTTTCTATTCTTTTTGCTACCTCCTCTGGGGTACATCTAATTCTGCTAAGAACTTCACCCTCATGCACTAGTCCTGGACTTGGCATGTCACTGGTATTTTCCCTTGTGAATACTGAGGCAAAATAGTAGTTTAGTGATTTAGCTATATCAGTGTCAGAAGTTTGAAGTTGGCCTATTGGATCCTTTAGAGGTCCAATGCTATTTTTGAATAGTTTCCTGCTGTTCACATAGCTGAAGAACTCTTTAGGACTCTCTTTGCAGAGGGCTGCAACCCTTAGTTCTTCATTCTGCTTTGCTTCCTTTATAAGAGACTTCACTCTTCTACACATATTATTGAAGGAATCTAAATCTCTTTGGTCTTTACTTCTTTTGGCCTTTCTGTATGCAACTTTTATCTGTCTAATTGCTGAAGCTATGTCACTTGTGAACCATTTTGGTTGGGTTAAGCCTGAGTTGGTAAGCTTAGTAGGAATGAATGCAGCTTGCCGATCCATAAACTGCTCCTTGAATGATCACCAAATTGCATTAATATTCTCACCCTCAAGTCTGATCTGGGACAAGCTTCCCCGAAGGACTTAAAAATTTGCATGACTGAAATCTACTTTAAATCCTTTGTTACCATCAGGGGTATCTATAAACCTTTAGTTTGTTTACTTCAACCTCTGCAGTTGTCTTTGAGTTAGCTGTGGGCAGAAAACTAATTTTGGAGAGGTAATTATAACAGTGAGAGTAATCTATTTCTTATTGCTAATCTGGCAACCTCTGCGTCCTATGGTCGTGAGAGGATAGGTGGGTCTGCTGCTAAAGGTGCGAAGAGAGACCCTAACTAGATTGTGGTCACTACCTCCAAGTGATTCCCCAACAGATAAGCTGGTCACACTTTCATCTTCAGTGGTGAACACAAGATCTAATACACTGTTCCCTCTAGTTGGCTCATTCACCCACTGGGTAAAAAAGTTATCGTTAGCAAAGTCCACAAGACGCCTACCTTCAGCATCGGCAGTTCTTGCTTCCCAGTTTACTAGGCAATTGAAGTCACCTAAAATCACACTGGTTTTACCCTCGTTAACAGCACTCGGTCTTGTGTACAGAAGTAAATCCTTTTCAACAGTTTGATGTGGAGGTCTGTACACCAGAACAATCCTATAGATAGTTACCTAGATTGAGGTCTACTCCAAGCAGTTCATGTTCTGACTTGATCTTGCAGTCAATTGGGTTTAGAAAATCTCTGATGTACAAAAGAATTCCACCCCCTTTCTACATGGTCCGGTCTTTATGGAACATTCTATAACCAGGTATTTCAAATTCCCCAACAAAATCTCTGGTATCACTGTGAATCCAGGATTAAGTAATGGCCACTACATAGAATCATTCTGTAGACAACAATGCCCGAAGTTCGGAGAATTTATTCCTAATTGACCTAGCATTAAATATTACTATCTTTAGGGGGTTCAGATTTTTCGTAGAACCCCCCCAGCCTACCCCGTTTCCCGAAGAGAAAGGGGTCTTTGAGGGTAGTGCATTTTCTTGCACACTATTTCTCTGTGCACTATCAGAGGTGTTGCAATTCCCTATGTTTGGTGAATCCTCACCTGAGGTAGAAGAATCACTATCTAGTGGTGCAGAAATTGGCAACTGAGGTGTTGAGTCTAGAGGGAGTTGCAAGACATCTCTCAATCTATTGGGGAACTCTGCCATTTGTTGAGAGGTATTCTTTCTCTCAGAAGAATTAACTCTTTCTTTTGTGGGACCTTTTTTTTTTTTTAATTTGAGATCAACTGCTGGTGAGGATTTGCTCGGGGATGCTTTCTACATTTATGCTTGCCCTCAGTAAGCTGTAAAGATGGTGATTTAGGAAATCACCAAATTTGATTTTACCACTAGTGCTTAAGACTTAAGTGCACACCGTCACGGATGTAGAGGTTGCGCTTCCCATAGAACTCGTCGAATGGTTCCACAAATCTCACCCATTTCTGGGTACACAGGTCAGCTAACCTACCATTTAAACCTATTGATTTGCTGGTAGCACAATCCCTTCCATACATCCTGGGCAAAATACCAAGTATCATGCCTCTGTCTGTCTTGAGTCGGAGCTCATCAGCCAGAGTCATGACCTCTCCTATTATTGACTCTGTGGCACCGATATTATTTCTTTTGAGAAACGGGTCATTACCACTGCGTACAAGTAGACTGGGATGTTATGGACATGTGGAGAGAATGGATGAACAAAATTGGGTGAAAAAATGCAGGTCTGTGATTGTGGAGGGAGCTGCACCAAGGGGTGGAACGAGGAAGACCTGGGATCGGACTATACGTGCCGATCTCAAATCCAAGAAATTGACAAGTGAAGCAGCCCTTAACAGGGTTGCCTGGAACGCCGCCATTAGGACAAGAGACTGAAACTGCATGTATGTGTGGAACACTCCGTCTTAACATTTTATGTATGTATGTATGTACACTCACACGTACGAAAAGTTGCTCAGGCGTGGGTCCTTCCTTCCCCTACTCCGCCCTGGGCAGGTGAAAGGGGGAGTCTGGTCCAAGTCTACCCCCATCTTTCACCCCCAAACTATCTCCAACTCCCCCACCTTCATTCTCTAGCTGGCAGTTAGTGATTAGCGACGATTTTTCTCATGTATTACAAATTATTGTTAAACAATCATTGCACATGCTTACAATGGTCAACATTTAAAATATATTAGGAATGTATTAATACAATATACTGTATAATTGCATTCTCAAAATGAGTTTCTATACACAACGTGGGTTAGAAGAATCTCGGCTGTAGTGGACTTCTCTCTCTCTCTCTCTCTCTCTCTCTCTCTCTCTCTCTCTCTCTCTCTCTCTCTCTCTCTCTCTCTCTCTCTCTCTCTATCATTGCACTACTTTCTACGATCAAGATTTATCGGTAATGTTATTTTAATAGTATCGTAATTAAATCATACAGTATTCAGGATATTATGTTCACCATTATTGCAATACACATCAACGTGCCCTCTACGATCTACTCCTAGGTTCTCAAATCACTTACACAGTCGGGCTTTTATATCATTAAAGGAAAGGACTAAAGGCAAATATTGGCTTGAATAGTGTTGCGACTATTATTGATTGTTTCGTCTATCATTTCAATCTGTTTCTCCCATTTATTCACTACCATACATACTATAAACGGTCTGCATTTCGTGTTATGTGGCGTATGCACTTTTTTTAATCAATTAAATGTAAAACTCTATACAAATTACTATCAAAGTCGGTGTTACCTTTTTAGTAAGGTTTGAGTATAGTGCCCCTGAGTAGCAGGGCTCGCCTTCTCATTCCCCCTTCTCTGTCTCTATCTATGATCCCAACCTCTCACCTCTACAAACCCCCAACTAATGAATAGGATAAATAGACAGTTTTACCATCAATTATACTTTATGTAGGCTATATCGAATGCAGGCAACATTCATCACACACACACTAATGAAGGGAAATATACCACATTCAGACCCGTTAAATCTTGGTTGTAGAAAGTGAGAGTTACACTGAGTTACAAGGAATAGTTAGTATTTCAAAGACCCTGCGGTCCATTACAGGGAAATATTCGAAGTGGAAGGAGAGACATTTTTTCAGTGCACTACACTCTTTACAGAGTGTGCAAAATACTATCTACTGTCTTCTTAAACTGCTCAACTGAGGAAATTTGTACAACTACTAAGGACAGTTTGTTCCAGGTAGAACAGATCATAAATGGGAAACAGTTTCCACAAATACTAGTGCTGAACCTTTTCAATTCTAACTGCCAGCCATGGCTGCGTATTTTGTTCATATTGAGGCTAAACATTTTGCTATGATACACAATATCAAACCCATTACATATTTTAATAACTTGAATGAACTGACCTCATAGTCTGCGTGTTAAGAGAGAGAGAGAGACAAGGTCACTACAGCCGAGATTCTTCTAACCCACGTTGTGTATAGAAACTCATTTTGAGAATGCAATTATACAGTATATTGTATTATTACATTCCTAATATATTTCAAATGTTGACCATTGTAAGCATGTGCACTGATTGTTTAACAATAATTTGTAATACAAGAGAAAAATCGTCGCTAATCACTAACTGCCAGCTAGAGAAGGAAGGTGGGGGAGTTGGGGATAGTTTGGGGGTGAAAGATGGGGGTAGACTTGGACCAGACTCCCCCCTTCCACCTGCCCAGGGCGGAGTAGGGGAAGGAAGGACCCAACCCTGAGCAACGTTTAGTACGCATGAGTGTACCTGGGCTATTATTGCCGTCCCCGTAATCTTGGACCAGACTTTTTCCTCTTCCCTTGTGATCTGGGAAGTCTTCGCACCTGCGAGGCTCTTCACTTTTCTCACATCTCGGTGAAAGTTAACAAAGTGAAACTCTTGGCCTTTGACCCGAGAATCCCCAATCAAAATTGTTTTTGTCTCTTTGTCACTAATGAGACCAAACCTGCTTGACATGTTAAGTTTGCTTCCTTTGTTGTTTCAGTAATGCATAGTAGGCTTAACATTTCGCTGCCCACTCTGCACTTGACGATCCTCTTTTCCTCGGTTCTGTGAGGACTTAGGGAAGTCGTACTGACTTTTGGCATGGTCTAGAAGACTGAGTCTATTTGAGGTGTTAACCTCATATTTCTGTCTGTTTTTTTTTTTTTTTTTTTTTTTTTTTTTTTTTTTTTTGCCTCTCTCCAAGCATAGCGAGGGTCACTGGCACTAGCTGTAGCAGGAATCACAGCCTCTTCTGTAGTTGCTACTTCAATTGTTGCCTGCTTGACTGGCACTAGATTCTTATTTTGCTTACTTGCACCTGCATAATTTGTGCTGGTGTTTGAAGGAATGGCTGCCACTCTCTCAATAGCTTCAGTTCTAAGGCTATCTATTACCTATTTCAACTCCTCTAGTTCTTTTCTTCCTTAAGAATTGTATTTTCTGTGACTCTTTGCTTTATTTGTTCCTTAATCCCAGCTACCTCCTTCATGAGTTTGCCTTCTATCTCACAAAAGAGACAGAAACTATCATGGTGGATGCTGGCATATGCACCTTCTTTGAAGTCAATACACCACTTTAGCTTCTTTCACTTCGCGCAAGTTGCTTCGAGTTTTGTAATACTAGTAGCTGACATACTGTAGGTATAAATTTGTTTTAACAGTTCAAATACTTTGTAAAGGCTTCTAATTTCAAGGAACACTAATGACCAATACAATGTTATAAAATGGGGGTTGATGGTGAATTATTCCAGAGTCATCCGCATCTGCCTATTCGCCAATGCTGCTCGTTCTGTTCTAGATTCTGACTTAGTTATGTCTGCCACACTAAACCAAAGGTCTCTCCGAGGTCAGAGAGAGCGAGAGAGAGAGAGAGAGAGAGAGAGAGAGCTAGAGCGAGAAAGCGAGCGAGAGAGAGAACCACCTGCTTCCAGCTCCTCACGTTCTCCACAAAGTTATGGGTTGGTGGGCCTGCCAGAGCTGAGCTTGAGGTGTGAGTTCAAGACATGTTGTGAGAGAGAGAGAGAGAGAGAGAGAGAGAGAGAGAAAAGAGGGAGAGGAGGGTAATTATAGAAGACGGAGGTAAAATGTAAACAACAAAACAGAAAATTAAAGAAAGATAGAAAGAGAACAGAAAAAAGAAGGAGTAGGATTGTTATGAATGAAAATAACTAAGGTAGGTTAAATGGTGCACCTGTTCTGTATATGATTACTTTAGAAACAATGCTTAGATGTCTAGTGATCTAGGCTCAAAGTCCACCACTTCAAAACTGCCACTTTCTTAAGGAGGTTCACCTGCTTTTTTGTTTCTCTCCTTTTCTCTCTTTCTCTGGCTTGTATCCATCCAGCTCCATTCAGCCTACTGTTGTAAGACGTGTATCCTCATTATCGCGAGCCAGCATTGTATGTAAAAATCCGGCTTCGCCGGAGAAATTTTTTCTATCGAAAAATGTAGACATTTAGTCTGCTGTCAAAATTGTACATACAATATGCTGGCTCACTACCGCTCGCCAGGAATTTTGTTTACACCTGGATGGGGATAAACCTCTTAAAACAGTAGGCTGAATAAGGCCGAATGGATGCAAGCCAAGGAGATAGAGATAAAAAAAAAACGAGGTGAGGCCCCTTAACAAGATGATTGGGTGGCCCTGAGCTTGACCTACGGGTACTCTCAGGACATCACACGTATGAGGGTTATCGCTGGTCATACGAAGATAATTGTCGAAGGTAATTGGGTGACAGTGTTCGTGGAAACATCACGTACTGGCTACATAAACTTCCACAAATTCAACATTGGAGTAATCTAGCTTCAACATAAAAATAACCTGTGTGGGCTTCAACTTCTAGAGGAGCAAGTTCAGGAAATAAAGTATGGCAACAGTTTTGAGGATAAATTTGGGGCTTGCAGTCAACCTTTATACAAAAACAAATTGTGACTTTGGTGCAATATGTACGTCAAGCCTTTGAGGCAAGGAATTTATTTAGGTGCTTCTTGGAGCTTGGGTTCTGCAGCAATAAACTACATTTAAACCAATTATTTTCATAAGTAATGAACACTGTTGAAGACACATACATTTAATAAAACCAATACAAAGGTTCTTTGATTAGTTTAAAACCACTATTGCTATCATTTGAATTACACATAGCGATGCGCATTCACTAAATGTCTATATTTATCTGTGTACCTCGAGCACAAAACACACACACACACACACATTCTCCTTAACCCTTTCACAGCCTGCATCCCACTCACAATTAAGGCTTTCCTCGCACCCATAAGTATACCGTGGAAATGAGGGGCTGAAGGCAGGTGGTGGTGTGTGGTGAATTGGTGGTTGTGATGTGGAAGTGAAGTTAGGGGATGGTGATGCTTGTGGTGGTGATGATGCTTTCAGTGGTTATGGTGGTGATGATGATGATGATTTTGGTGATGGTGATTATACTGACTGAGTTGGTGATGATAGTGGTGGTGGTAATGGTGATGATGGTGTTATTAGTGGTGATGATGATTGTAGTGATAGTAGTGGTGATGGTGATGTCGTTATTGGTGGTGATGATGATTGTAGTTACAGTAGTGGTGATGGTGATGTCGTTATTGGTGGTGATGATTGTAGTTACAGTAGTGGTGATGGTGATGTCGTTATTGGTGGTGATGATTGTAGTTACAGTAGTGGTGTCAATAGTGGTGGTGTTGATGGTGATATTGGCGTTATTGGTGGTGATGGTGATTGTAGTGATAGTTGTGGTGATGGTAGTGATAGTGTTAATGGTGATATTGGTGCTATTGGCGGCGATGATGATTTTAGTGATAGAGGTGGTGATGGTAGTGGTGGTGATACTGGCGTTATTGGTGGTGATCTGATAAGCAAAGGACCTACTAGTACCTTACCAACCAGTTCATTCTCCAGTGCAGTATGGAAAAGCACACTTGGAATTTCTAGGATATAATAAATACAATGAAATACGAACAACAGCCGACAACATATTCCTAAATGGAGTGCAATTATACTTCCATCGCTCAGGGGCGTCCCGAAGATTGTATTTTGTCGGAAAATGAAAAACAAAATTGATACTCTTATTAATGAAATATATAAGCATAGGCGAATGAATGAATACAATGTTGAATGCTGATCATATAATTATG
This sequence comes from Paralithodes platypus, assembly GCA_032716605.1. NCBI lineage: Eukaryota > Metazoa > Arthropoda > Malacostraca > Decapoda > Lithodidae > Paralithodes > Paralithodes platypus. Next base: position 48,568,433 of record CM064487.1, on the reverse strand, counting down.
TGTAATGATATGTGATTGACACACTCTCTCTCTCTCTCTCTCTCTCTCTCTCTCTCTCTCTCTCTCTCTCTCTCTCTCTCTCTCTTTCTCTCTCTCTCACACAGAGAGAGCTGGTGGTTGTGTTGTGACGCCTGGGTGTCTCTGCCTCCACCGTAATATTATTCTCACCAACTAATATACAGTATTTACAACACTGGCTCGGGTTTACACATTTACTGCTTGCTTTTCACTTGCTAGGACTTTCGCCCACAGTCACTTCGCTTACATTCATGGTCGATTCGTCCATATCTACTCTAGCCTGATCTGAACTAAGCTAACCTACTCTAATCGATCTATTTTTTCTTACCTAACTTAATTTAATCCAATTTAATTGTTTCTTATTTAACCTGATATAATAGATTTTCATTTACTTTACCTAGCCTAATCTTTCCTAATGTAACCTAACCTAACCTAATATATCCTATTTAATCCTAACTTATCATGACTTAATCTAACTTGGTCTGTTTAAACCACATCTAACATCACAGTCCATCAAACTGAGTATCCTAAAATACTTTAACCTGACCTAATATAACCTAACCTAACCTGATCTCATGTATCCTAACCTAAAATGACCTGATCTAAACTGACCTATCTAAACCTTACCTATCTTCATATCCACAACAAACCGAGTATATCCTAAACAACCTGACCTGACTTAATCTAACCTGACCTGACTTAATCTAACCTAACCTGACTTAATCTAACCTAACCTGACTTAATCTAACCTAACCTAACCTGACTTAATCTAACCTGACCTGACTTAATCTAACCTGACCTAACTTAATCTAACCTAACCTGACTTAATCTAACCTGACCTGACTTAATCTAACCTGACCTGACTTAATCTAACCTGACCTGACTTAATCTAACCTGACATGACTTAATCTAACCTGACCTGACTTAATCTAACCTAACCTGACTTAATCTAACCTGACCTGACTTAATCTAACCTAACCTGACTTAATCTAACCTAACCTGACTTAATCTAACCTAACCTAATCTAACCTAACCTGACTTAATCTAACCTAACCTGACTTAATCTAACCTAACCTGACTTAATCTAACCTAACCTGACTTAATCTAACCTAACCTGACTTAATCTAACCTAACCTGACTTAATCTAACCTAACCTGACTTAATCTAACCTAACCTGACTTAATCTAACCTAACCTGACTTAATCTAACCTAACCTAACCTAACAAAACTTAATTTGACCTAATCTTACTGGACCTATTTAAACCTAGTTCAGAATTACACCCCAACAAACCAAATATATCCTAAAATACCCTAACTTAGCCTATTAGATCCTAACCTAACTTCTAGTTTTATTTGGCTAATTTAAACCTAGCCTAACTTGACATCCCCAGAAAACTGAATCTCTCTTAAATTACCTTAACTTGACCTAATGTAACTTAACCTAACCTAACTTGATCTAATTTATCCTAACCTGACATGACTTGTTCTAAGTGTGCCTATCTAAACTTAGCCAAACTTCACATCCCCAAAATCCGAAAATATTCTAAAATACCCTATAACCTAACTTAGCATAATCATAACATCATACCCAACCTAAGCTAACTAATCGAATTTCAATTGTTAATGAAAGCACTATTATAACATCATGCCTTATCTAAACTAACTTAATATAATATAATCAACTCTTTAACTTAAAGTGTGGTATGTTTTTCTTAACCCCCTTCTCCCTCATGCTTAGCCCCATTAGTCAGGATATTTTAAAACTTTCACCCATTAGTTTTTCGATGTTAAGACCGTTCTCCCAATGTTACGACCTTTTGTGCCATTTAGGTGTTGATTTTTTCCTGGGCATGACCGATAGCTAGCCTCTAATTTTGGAGCAATCGGAGTTCGACCGGGACATTCTTCTATAAAAATGTACACATTTATCTCAAAGGGGGATCTTGGGGATGTTTTTTAAGCTTGATGGAGGTCTAGGGAGCCAACTTAAATAAACAATAATTAATAAACCCTACCCTGCCTTAACAATATCACACCAAGGTTATACATAATATACCAAACGCAAGCCAAACTTCAAGGAGTCTGGACAAATATAATGTGTACGAATGAACTTTTGAGCGAAATTATCGGTACTGAGTTTGTCCTCTGCGGTGATCAAGCACGGTGCAAGTCTCTTTAATGTACAGGCTCGGAAAATTGTGTGTTTAGACTATTGTGAATTCTAAGAAACACTGAATGCAGGTGGGTTAAAGTAATGTGGAAAAACATCAGGTGTATACAGTATGTAGATTGGGATTCACCCAGGACAAATACTGTGTGTGTGTGTGTGTGTGTGTGTGTGTGTGTGTGTGTGTGTGTGTGTGTGTGTGTGTGTCGTCGTAGTTTAACACCTGTACAATATTCGCTTCGTACGTATCTATGCAATTATATGCACTTAACTCTTTCTGGGCCGAGTGAGTCTTTTTTTAACCTCTCTTGTTTCGCTGCATTAGGCTGGAATTTGTTAGACATTTCGTCTCATTAGTCTGGCGATAATATGACTCTTTACCTCCTTCAGGTGTCGATTTTTACCGAAAACAATCACAAATTTGTCTCGAAAGGGAGGTAAAACGTAAAAATATAATAATAAATATATAAATATATAAATAAATAAAGTAAGTAAATGGATAAATACTTGCCCTTTGAGAGAACCTTACACCAATTGATAAGATGATATTGTGAGGAAGATTGTTTTGTTTTTTTCTCCTTTATTATTATCATTGGGAGCTTTGTACACGTTATATAAAAATGAAGTGGCTGTAGTTATAATGAAGTGGCTGTAGTTATAATGAAGTGGCTGTAGTTATAATGAAGTGGCTGTAGTTATAATGAAGTGGCTGTAGTTATAATGAAGTGGCTGTAGTTATAATGAAGTGGCTGTAGTTCTAATGAAGTGGCTGTAGTTCTAATGAAGTGGCTGTAGTTCTAATGAAGTGGCTGTAGTTATAATGAAGTGGCTGTAGTTATAATGAAGTGGCTGTATTTATAATGAAGTGGCTGTAGTTATAATTAAAAGGGAAAAAATAGTGATTTATCTTCGGCTGAAAAATCCATCGCTAGCTCAATATTACATCGTTGAGGTGTGTGTGTGTGTATTATTTTGTTTCTATGTGGATGAGAGAGACAAAAGGCAAAACTGCCTGTGACAAGTGCCTCCCCCAGAGTTGAAAGTGACGGGGCATAAATCACGAAATGTTCGAGCCAAAATGCCTGGACACACGGAGTTTAATGCAATTTAAGTTATAGGATGAGGGAAAGATGGATTCAGGGATCGAGTTGCAGAACTCAGCTGTTGAATAGAAGAAAGATTGGGAATATAATTTCACTCATTGGTTGGAGAGTTGCACAGAGTAGGGGTGGGATTGTGTTGCAAGACGGGTGCTACGTAGAGGAGAGAGCTCTGAGGAACTCTGATTATTGTCAAAGCGGTAGAATAGCGAGAGAGATGCAACATTGCGGCGAAGAGAGAGAGAAAATGCAGAGAATTGGTGAGTGGACGTGAGGTAATGAGATGAAAAGCTTTCCTTTCTACTTTGTCTAGAAGTGCTGTGTGAAAGGATCCTACCCACACATGCGAACAATACTCAATACAAGGACTCGCTGTGCCCCTGTACAGAACAAGAAGCTGTACAGGGGTAAAGAACCCCTGAGGCGGTAGAGCACACCCAGCTTCTGGGAAGCCGTTTTAGCAGGAGTGGTAATATGGACTTTCCAATAGATATCAGAAGAAAAAGAGACGCCGAGAATACTGAGAGAAGATGAAGATGAAGTATGTGTGAGAGAGAGAAAGAGAGTGAGAGTGAGTGAGTAATCCAAGCAGGTAACATACTCGTCCAAGCGCTGTTCTCTGCAGACCAAAAACTCTGACATCCTGAAAAAGAAACTCTCACAAAAAAATCCGGCCGGGAAATGAGTGTACACAGAGCCGTTTATAGGAGAATCCTGCCAACGTCTTACAGTATACAAGTTATAGATTCCCGCAGACCTCCTTTAAGCTACATTTGTACATTTTTTCGGTAGAAAAATGTCCTGGCCTAAGGCCTATTTCTCCTATACAGCAGTTCGCTACCGCTCTACACTTGAATGAGCGCTACATAGAGTTACATAAATACTAATACTGTACAGACCTTGCGGTCCCTATTAGGCAGTCTGGTCTCCACCCCACACCAGGTGTGGTGTGGGGTGGAGAAGTTGTGTATGTAGGGACAGACCTGGACATAGAGTGGCAGGCTGTGGGTCTCTGTTGGCACCGGTGGAATACTTGATGAGGAAGGCCAGTCAGGGTGAGGGAGATGTGGAATGTGTGTATGAGTTGTGAGGGTGTATATGGGTAGTAGAGTGTGGGAAGGAGGCGTCGGAATGTATAGTTATGGGTGTATGGTAGGTATATCGGTGTGTGTTGTATGGTATATCTATCGGGAGTAGGTACTGTGTGGGAGATGTGGAATGTGTGTATGAGTTGTGAGGGTGTATGGGTGTGTATGGGTAGTGGAGTGTAGGAGGGAGGTGCCGGAATGTATAGAGATGGGTGTATGGTAGATATATTGGTGTATGTTGTATGGTATATCTATCGGCAGTAGGTAGTGTGTTGGGAGATGTGGAGATTTGTTTGCATTCTTCGGTACACTCGGATACCATAGTGTCTAGCCCACTCCTCTCTGGCAAGAGGTGAGGACAGGACTCTTACTGGACGGCGGCCCACAGTGATGGTTAGGGGTGGGGTTGTGGGGAGAGGGCAACGCACACACGAACACACTGTGAAGCATTTGTGTGAAGCAATCCAGGAAGCTATCTTTGTTGGTTACTTTCTTGTAGTTATTTGATATTTCTTCGCATCATTTCGCATTATTTAAAATCCTTTATTCCATACTATTGAGAACAAACATATGCAATATTTTCTTTAGCATGAGTAAGTATAACTACCGGTGTGAACCATTAGTTATTAGGTAGTGCAGTTCCTATTATTAGCCAAATTGAAGTTCAGGGAAGGCTTCAAATTAGATCCGTATAGATATGGCAGACTGGAACACACACACTCACACAGAGAGAGAGAGAGGGATAGAGAGAGAGAGAAGGATAGTGTGTGTGTGGAGGGGGGGGGTAACAGACTGGGAGGCAGAGAAACAGGGAGAGGGTGAGATGTGGCTGTGGTGGTGAGAGGCAAAGAGGGAGTGAGACAGAGTGAAAGGGGGGTGTTGGAAAGGAATATGGAATAGGAATACGATATAACTTCATTAGAAACATTTGTGTGTGTGTGTGTGTGTGTGTGTGAATAACTTATCATAGTCACATATGTCATTGGTAACTCTCTGAATGATACCTTTCATATAGGGTAATTAGTATAACAATTTAAAGATTGTCATTATCCTTATTGTTAGAGAAGTTTCATTCCTACGCAGGTAAAGCAATACCCATGAATACAACTTCAGTCTGAAACATGTGTGATTCGTAGGGTTCACGTTAAACCTACAGTACGCGCATGGATTGTTTACTTGATAGAAGCATATGTTTCCTCTATACATAATAATTTTAACATAATTGGGAGATGAAAAAGTAAAGTAATAAATACCGAGACAATTAACATGCATTTATATGAATATAAATAGTAAGACATTAATATGAACTCAGAGAGAAAGTGAGAGAGATGCATGGACAAATTAGTATCTCCGTTAAATCTTGGCTATGGCACTTATATCTAAGTAATAATAATAATAATAATAATAATTATGATAATTGCAATAATAATAATAGATAAATGTCATACTTATTTGTGAGGCTAAGGCAGGATTCAAAGACCTCAAATGCTTCACAGTGTGTTCGTGTGTGCGTTGCCCTCTCCCCTCAACCCCACCCGACGAAAAAGATTTTGCATCCCAGGAGCTGGACTGGACGACATTGTGGAAGCCTTCGAAGATACCACAAAGGATGCAAACGAAAATACCCTTTTTGTCATCCATGCTGGTTCAAATGACATCATGCGCACCAGATCCAAAGAGTTGATGGAGAAATATCGCAAGATGATCCAGCACTACAAAAACAAGTCAAGGAATATCATCATCTCAGGCATTCTCCCCAAGATCGACGCACCTGACAAATTCTACGACAAGGCCTTCAGCACAAATAGCCGACTAAAATATTTGTGTCTGAGGGAAGAAGTTGAATTCATCAACCTCTGGGATAATTTCTATAACCAGCCTACTCTGTTCCGCAAGAATGGCACTCATCTAAACCCTGTGGGTTCAGCATGCATGGGTCGTCTCCTACACGAAGCAGTCCGCAGCCATGGATAAAACAACGCCATCCGAGAAGAAGCAGCAGTGACATGAATCATCCAACGCCAAGCAAAAAACAGAGGCAACCGAGGACCACCAGCGATAAGGACCGAAGACAGCGAGGACCGAGGACAGCCATGAACATATATGTAGATCCGACAAGAACCAACAATATTATTAACCCTTAAAAAGCGGCTCACCACATAAGTCGTATTTAATAAAGCTGGACTATGTGGCGGCGCTCGACATAGGTCGAGTGGCAATTTCAGCACGTAATGTTGCTGAGAGAGAGAGACAAGTGGTGGCAGGAGACTAGCGAGCGTATGACTGCTCCAGACCACCGCGGCGAACCTACTGACACGAATCTCAGCTCCCTCCTCCCTCTCTCACTCGCTATATACGGAATTGTATCGGGAAAGTGGCTAATTACCTGCTTTTTGCACTCGCGTTGCACGGTTATTGCAAGAAAACTAGCCATCATAAAAGGATCGTTATGGTGTCATTCGAAAGCTCTGTTTATGCCCTTTCAGGGATAGATACTTGTTTTACGTTCTGGGTCTTATTTAGGCATGAAAATGATCACGTAAACAGCCCTATTTTGGCTAAAAACACCCCGCTGGGCGGTACATATAAATAAACCGCATAGGCCGCTAAAGAAGGGTTAAAGAGCGTTCGTTCCGTGAGTTCTAAAATAACAAATTTAAAGGTTTTCTATGCAAACGCTCGTAGCATACGCAATAAATTTTCAGATTTAGAGGAGCTAGTGTTTACAGAAAATTATGATGTGATTGGCATAACAGAATCTTGGCTCAATACAGAAGATAGAGACTTTTTAGCAGAGTATTCACTTCCCGGTTATGTAATGTTTGAGAAAAGCCGAATAAATCGAAATGAAGGTGGCGTTTTACTTTATATCAAAGAAAGTCTTAACCCTACCCTCGCGTCAAAACCTCAAATTGTGAACGTCGACACATATTTTGTGTTAATAAAGAATAATAAAGGTACAAAAATAATACTTGCGTTAATATACAGACCTCCAGCTCAATCAGTGCAAACTGACCGAGAAATTTACGAACAAATTGCAGATGTAAGTAACTCGCAAGATACCGTAATTTTTGGCGACTTTAATTTACCTGTGACCAAGTGGGGCGATACTCTTACTTCATACTCCGGACATGACTTGTATACGAACTTGCAAGAGAGTTCGCTTTATCAATTTGTTCGAACACCGACCCGTGGTAATAACGTTCTTGACATTGTACTTGCAACAAAAGAAGAATTAATAGAGAATTTGAATGTTGGTGATGAATTCAGTAACAGCGACCATCGTACGATAACTTTCACGTTAAACTTTACTAGTAACGAACCAAATAGTAGCATCGAAAAAGTCTCTAATTTCAAGAAATCAAACTTTCATAAACTTAGAGCTATGTTTAAAGAAATTGACTGGAGCTTTTTAATTAACAATAGCGACATAAATACATCTTGGAAGTTATTCGAAACCACTTACCTAAAAGCAGTGCAAGACTACATACCATCGAAAATACGGCGTCCAGGCCATAATAATAAGCCCAAATGGTTGAATAAAGATATTTCAAACTGCCTGCTTGCTAAAAAATTTGCTAATGATAGATTAAAATCCTCACAAAATATCGAAGAACGGGTGAAATTTGTAGAGCTAAGACGCAAAACCAAAAAGTTAATTAAGCAAAGTAAAAAGACCCTAGAGTTACATATTGCAAAACAAAGTAAAAAAAAACTCAAAAGAATTCTATAGTTATATCAGAAAGAAAAAAGTAGTTACTTCAACTGTTGGACCGTTAGTCGATGAAAATGGAGAATACACCAAAGACGAAGTACAAATGAGTAATGCCCTGAATACCTTCTTTGCATCAGTTTTTACAACAGAAGACCTCAGTGATATCCCTACACCATCGCCGATTCAGATTGATAATTCAGATGTTCTAAGCAATATCACCGTTACAGAGAGAGAAGTATTTAATTGTTTAGATAAACTCAAGGTAAATAAAACGCCTGGACCCGATACAATCTCGCCTAGAGTTCTAAAGGAAGCTAAGGATGAGCTCTCCAAACCACTGACATTACTATTCAATAAATCCTTGCAGTCTGGAACTATGCCTGATCAGTGGAAGATAGCCAACGTAACACCAATATTAAAAAAAGGCAGCAAATCCCTACCCAGTAACTATCGTCCAATTAGCTTAACCTCAGTTGTATGTAAAACGCTAGAAACGGTCATAAGAGACAGACTCGTAAATCACTTAGAGGAAAATAACATACTTAAAGATACTCAACACGGCTTTCGTAAAAAACGTTCCTGTTTAACAAACCTCTTAGACTTCTTCCACGATATCCTCAACCTCTACGATGAGAGTAAAGCTGTAGATATTATATACCTTGATTTTCAAAAGGCCTTTGACAAAGTTCCCCACAAACGGTTACTGCTAAAACTAAAAGCGCATGGAATACAAGACGGTGTGTTGAAATGGATAGAAAATTGGCTCAGCGACAGAAAGCAAAGAATAGTCATAAACGGTAAGGCATCTAAATGGACCAATGTAAGTAGTGGGGTACCCCAGGGATCGGTACTAGGACCAATTCTCTTTCTAATTTACATCAACGACATAGATGAGGGTCTCACCTGTACAATCTCAAAATTTGCTGACGATACAAAAATTGCAAATAGCGTACTCTCAAAAGAACAAGGTGACGATATGCAACACAAGCTAGATAAATTGTCACATTGGGCTCAAATTTGGCAAATGAGTTTCAATGCGGATAAATGTAAAGTACTACATATTGGATACCTAAATGAGAAAGCAAACTATTCGATGAATGGCACTCAGCTTAAGAATGTAAACAGAGAAACCGATCTGGGAGTAACAATATCGAGTAACCTAAAACCGAGTCAACAATGTTCAGAAGTTGTTAAGAAGGCAAACAAAATAATTGGCTTTATAGGCAAGTCATTTCCGCATAAATCCAAAGACGTTATCCTAACCCTTTACAATTCCTTAGACCGCCCTCTTCTGGAATACTGCATTCAATGCTGGTGCCCTTATTACCAAAAAGACATAAACAAGCTAGAACGAGTTCAACGTAGAGTTACCAAAATGATACCTAGCCTAAAGAACAAACCATACGAAGAGCGTCTTGGAGAATTAAATCTATTTCCTTTAACCCAGCGCAGATTAAGAGGTGACTTAATTCAAGTGTTCAAAATCATCAAAGGCATCGACAATATGAACTGTAGTAAGTACTTCACTATCGACCAATCTAATTACACGCGGGGAAACGGTTGCAAAATTATTGGTAAATCTTTTAACTCACACGAATCTAAGAATTTCTTCTTCAATCGAGTTGTCAACTTGTGGAATGGGCTTCCCCGAGACGTTATAGACTGCAGCACCGTTGATTCATTTAAATTCCGCCTAGACAAATATCTCGCATCAAACCCGCGACTGACTGCGTTTGTAAATGAATAACTTTATTTTATCCTCCCCTCAGTTACTAACCCATATGTCCCCTACTAACTTCCTAGTCCTGCCACGGACATTAGTTCCAGGGCAGTAGTTCCCTTTCCAATGTTTCCTTACCCACTCTAAACCACTGTTTGGACACTTGATCCTCAGTGTTTTGGAGGACAAGCAGCCTAGAAGGGTCACTAGACCTGTTGTTGCTTGATTTCCTTTGTACTCCTTTGTACCCCTAACCATCACTGTGGGTCGCCGTCCAGTAAGGGTCCTGGCCTCACCTCTTGCCAGAGAGGAGTGGGCTAGAGACTATGGTATCCGAGTGTACAAACACTGCCCTGCTAAAAGCTGGTTACTCTTAAAATTCAAGCTTGCTATCGTTCATCAAGAATAAAAAAAAAATACACCTAAATGGCACGAGGTCTTGAAATCGCCAAAGTAATGGGGTGAACACTTTAAAGTCTGAAAACTTAATGAGACTAAACATGAGGGAGAAGGAGGAGCAGAAAAACAAAAAAAAAACTCCCCTTAAAGACACCTAAGAAGTATGGAAAAAGTGTCATATATATTCAATGGCAATCAGTTGCTTTCATTGTTTTACTTCATTAACGTTTTTTATATTTAACCTTTAGCAGATACGATGACTCATTTTGTTTGTGATCTAGCTATTATTAGACGATTTTGTTTGTGATCTAGCTATTATTATACGATTTTATTCAGATTAGCAAGGGCATATGGAAGTCAGAGGGTTAACTGAGATAGACTTACCCTATTATGTCCCACAGATCCTTTCTAAGCTAAATAACACCGTCTAATGCTAGCCAGAATAAACTTTCTAAGCTAAATAAAACCGTCTAATGCTAGCCAGAATAAACTTTCTAAGCTAAATAAAACCGTCTAATGCTAGCCAGAATAAACTTTCTAAGCTAAATAAAACCGTCTAATGCTAGCCAGAATAAACTTTCTAAACGCAGCATATAATCCTCAAGGAGTTAAATATTAGGATATATTTTTAGGACCAAATAATGTGAAGAACTGGTAAACAGATTCTATGGAAGGTGGGAGAGTGATATATGGAGGCAGCGATAGAGGGACACGGGGCGATACCAGAATATGTGTGGAATGGTGGATGGTGGAGATGTGCTGGGGAATGTGGAGGAGAGAGAGAGAGAGAGAGAGAGAGCGGGTTATCTTCGATTTAGTTGGCGATTCTAATGTGAAAGAGCCTCAAAGTTGTATGATAAAACAAACTTGCTCATTGGAAATGTATCACACGAGCGCATTTTCCGGCAATCTTCGATGAGGGGAATTATGACAAGTATGCAGAGCAGGGACCCAGTTTATTCACCACCATTTCGCCGTAAAAGGATTTTTCAGGAAAGAAGCCTGAAAAATCCTTTACGGTGAAACGTGGAATAAACTGGGTCACTGCACTGCATATGACTTGTGTCTTAAGGGGAGACGGACCGTGTTGTGTTTTGTTTTTTTGGTCTATTAATTAATGTATTCCTTTGTTTCTTAGTTTTCTCGCTAGACCTCCATCAAGCTTAGAAAACCACCCCTAGACCCCCCTTCAAGATAAATTTGTAAATTTTTCGGTAGAAAAAAGTCTCGGCCTCTTAAAATTTCAGGCTCGCTATCGCTCGCCAGGAAATAATAGTCACCTAAATGGCACGAAAGGTCTTAAAATTGACAACGAAATGGGGCGAAAGGTGTTAAAATCGCCAAACTAATGGGCCGAACGTCTTATAATCTCCAAGCTAGTGGGGCTAAACATTAAATAGAAGGGGGTTCAGAAAAACGGTCTTCCTCCCCTTAATTCCCCTACATCTGTCGCAGCCAATGCTGATTCTTCACTACAAAATCTTCAATGGGTAAGTTTTTTCTCCTACTATTTTGAGGCTCTTTCACATTAGAATCACAAACTAGATCGAAGGAAAGGTATGTTTGGTAGTTTAATTCTTATGAAACTTATATTTTGAAGCTGGCAGACTAAAATTGCCCGTAAGAATTGACGGAACAGTCGCTGGTGTGAAGCAGTCATTTGCGTGTGGGGTTGTAGAAGAGGAGTTAGAAAGGAAGGAGTTAGAAAGGAAGGAGTTAGAAAGGAAGGAGTTAGAAAGGAAGGAGTTAGAAAGGAAGGAGTTAGAAAGGAAGGAGTTAGAAAGGAAGGAGTTAGAAAGGAAGGAGTTAGAAAGGAAGGAGTTAGAAAGGAAGGAGTTAGAAAGGAAGGAGTTAGAAAGGAAGGAGTTCGAAAGGAAGGAGTTCGAAAGGAAGGAGTTCGAAAGGAAGGAGTTCGAAAGGAAGGAGTTCGAAAGGAAGGAGTTCGAAAGGAAGGAGTTCGAAAGGAAGGAGTTCGAAAGGAAGGAGTTCGAAAGGAAGGAGTTCGAAAGGAAGGAGTTCGAAAGGAAGGAGTTCGAAAGGAAGGAGTTCGAAAGGAAGGAGTTCGAAAGGAAGGAGTTCGAAAGGAAGGAGTTCGAAAGGAAGGAGTTCGAAAGGAAGGAGTTCGAAAGGAAGGAGTTCGAAAGGAAGGAGTTCGAAAGGAAGGAGTTCGAAAGGAAGGAGTTCGAAAGGAAGGAGTTCGAAAGGAAGGAATGGTGTCGGAATAGTGACTGTAAGATTAGTTAGGAGCTGTGGGATAAACGCATGCAGGTTGGAAATAAGTGTTCAAAAGAAGATATTGAACAAGTAAAGGGCAATGGAAGGAAGCGAAGAGTGATGTACGATCAAATAAGGGGAGTTTTTTTAGTTTGCTTACTAGACTCCCATCAAGCTTAAAAAGTACCCTCAAGACCCCCCCTCCCCCCTCTCACACCCTTTCGAGAACACTTTGTACATTTTTTCGGTAGAAAAATTTCCTGGTCAAAGGCCGGTTCCTCCTTTTGCTCGCTATCGCTCGCCAGACAAATTTCGACACTTAAATGGCACAAAAGGTTTTAATATCGACAAAGACATTGGGGGAAAGGTCTTAATATTGTCAAACTAATGGGGTGAAAGTCTTAAAATTTTGAAATTAATGGTGCTAAACATGAGGGAAAAGGGGTAAAAAAAAGGGCCATAAGAGAAGTAACAACACAGAGCTGAAAATACTATAAGGCGGTCGAAGAATATGTATGGCATGACAGATGGTGAGAGTGTGCTGGGGAATATGGAAGGGGGAGTGAGAGAGTGGTTGGGGGTGGAGAATAGGGAAGTGGGAGTGAGAGAGTGGTTGGGGGTGGAGAATATGGAAGGGGGAGTGAGAGAGTGGTTGGGGGTGGAGAATAGGGAAGTGGGAGTGAGAGAGTGGTTGGGGGTGGAGAATATGGAAGGGGGAGTGAGAGAGTGGTTTGGGGTGGAGAATAGGGAAGTGGGAGTGAGAGAGTGGTTGGGGGTGGAGAATATGGAAGGGGGAGTGAGAGAGTGGTTGGGGGTGGAGAATAGGGAAGTGGGAGTGAGAGAGTGGTTGGGGGTGGAGAATAGGGAAGGGGGAGTGAGAGAGTGGTTGGGGGTGGAGAATAGGGAAGTGGGAGTGAGGGAGTGGTTGGGGGTGGAGAATATGGAAGGGGGAGTGAGAGAGTGGTTGGGGGTGGAGAATAGGGAAGTGGGAGTGAGAGAGTGGTTGGGGGTGGAGAATAGGGAAGTGGGAGTGAGAGAGTGGTTGGGGGTGGAGAATAGGGAAGTGGGAGTGAGAGAGTGGTTGGGGGTGGAGAATATGGAAGGGGGAGTGAGAGAGTGGTTGGGGGTGGAGAATAGGGAAGTAGAGACTCAATAGTAGATATGCACAGTAGAAAGGAGATGTGTGAACGTGGAAGAGGAATTAACAGACAGAAGAGGACAAAGGAAAACAAGCAACACAATATCTATAGATACTTACGAGGCTACTTGTAACCAAGCTACCGATCCTAGGTGAAAACACCAATTGATAGTCCAGTACAAAGCGGTACTGTATTACTAATTTGTAAACTCTGTTAATTGGGTGTTAAGAGCGAGGTATTTATCTAGTCGATTTTTTAAAGTTTGAAGAGTATTGCACTCAATGACATTCCTAGGAAGTGCAATCCACAAGTTTACCACTCGATTAAAAAATAAATGTTTTGCCTCATGTGAGTGAAAAGGCTTTCCAATTATCTTATAACCATTTCCTCTAGTGTAATTTGAATGATCAATTGTGAAGTAATTATTTGTTGACACCCACATTGTCAATACTTTTAACACTATAATCACCTGAATGAGATCTCCTCTTAGCCTGCGCTTGGTTAAACTAAAAATATTGAACTATTTAAGACTCTTTGTATGATTTTTGTTTTTTTAAATCTAGGAATCAGGTTTGTTAATTTCCGCTGTATTATCTCCAGTTTATTTATGTTCTTTTGACAATATGGACACCACAATTGTATACAGTATTCCAGATTGGGGCGAACCAAAGAATTATATAGAGGGAGAATAACATTTTCGAATTTGTATTCAAATAATCTTCCAATAAAGCCAGTAATTTTGTTTGCTATCTTAACTTTTTTGGTACATTGTTGGCTGAGTTCTATATTACCTAATATTGTTACTCCCAAGTCAGTTTCTTTATCAATGGTTTTGAGTTGACTACCATTAACTGAGGAATTAAATTTATAATGTTTGTATCATATCATTATGTAGTACTTTACATAGGTATTGAAACGCATTTGTCAGGTTTGGGCACAACTTTCTTATTTATCTAAATTATGTTGTATTTGTTGAACATGCAAGGGAGATACTGCTATGTTTGCTGTTTGAAATTGTTCATGAAAGATCATCATTGCTGTCATTGATATGAATTAAGGAAAGAACAGGCCTGAGCACTGAGCCCTGGGGTACACCACTTGTGACAGATAGACAAGAGTTTAGGATATGGTGTTAGATTAGTAAAGTGCATGAAGGGTTTAGATATTTGTATGCGAAAACAAAAACACTATGACGGAAGAGAGAATGAGAAAAATCCACCATGTAAAATATAGGTATAATATAGGCAAATACAATATAGGTATAATATAGGCAAATACAATATAGGTATAATATAGGCTAATACAATATAGGTATAATATAGGCAAATACAATATAGGTATAATATAGGCAAATACAATATAGGTATAATATAGGCAAATACAATATAGGTATAATATAGGCAAATACAATATAGGTATAATATAGGCAAATACAATATAGGTATAATATAGGCTAATACAATATAGGTATAATATAGGCAAATACAATATAGGTATAATATAGGCAAATACAATATAGGTATAATATAGGCAAATACAATATAGGTATAATATAGGCAAATACAATATAGGTATAATATAGGCAAATACAATATAGGTATAATATAGGCAAATACAATATAGGTATAATATAGGCTAATACAATATAGGTATAATATAGGCAAATACAATATAGGTATAATATAGGCAAATACAATATAGGTATAATATAGGCAAATACAATATTAGTGGTTTGTTTATTTTGCAAGTTTTACATTATAATATCAAATATTATTATAGGGAGGTTTTCTGGAACCCCTTCTTCCTCATGTTTATCCCCTTTCGTTTTGAGATTTTAAGATGTTGGCCCCATTCCTTTGTCAATATTAACACCTGTCGTGCCATTTAGGTGTCGATATTTTTCCTGTTGTCCTTTTCGTCCATGGTCTTAGTTTATGGGATTCAATTATATACCAGTATTTTTTAAGAAGGTAGTGTTTATTTTTTGGTCTATTTATTTATTTATATTTTTGTTTATAGTAACTTTGTTGGACCTTCATCAAGCTTAAACATAGAACACTCCCTAGATAAAAATGTAAGTTTTTCGGTAGAAAAATGTCTCTGTCGAAGGCCCGTTCCGCCTTGAATTACAGGCTCGCTATCGCTCGCCAGGAAAAATCGACACCTAAATGGCACGAAAGGTCTTTATATTGACGAAGAAATGAGGAAAAAGGTCTTAAAATCGCCAAACTAATGGGACGAACGTCTTAAAATCTCAAAAGTAATAGAACTAAACATGTGGGAGAACATATAGCTACCTCCCCCCTAAGGCTAGATCACCTCGGTCGGACTAAATGGTCAGCTGTGTGTGTATGTAATATTGTAATACTATGTAACTCTTCAACGAATAGCATTGGTTGAAGAACAGTTATATTATATGAATAAGGACATTGAGGAAAGCATGGAGAACTCCGGATATAATTACAATTAATCCTCCATTACTAACCCCAATGCACTTGAATAAATTAATGAAAGCATATGATTCTCCCGGGATTCGAACTCGGGACACCACACCCAGAACATAAGCATCTAAACCATTACACCAACAACACAGATAGAAGACAAGGCAGGAAGGCAAAGTAGTACGAGGAACGCATAGGGAAGAATGACAGTGAATGTTTTAGGAAGATAAACATGCACACAACACTCTACATACATACATACATACATGCATACATACAACATACAAGAGCGATCCACAGACGTATCGGCTTAGGGAAAGAAAATTAGTATTGATTTTAAGGGGAGGTTTTTAGTGTGTTTCCTAGACTTCCATCAAGCTTGAAATTACACCCCCATGACTCCCTTTCAAGATAAATTTGTACATTTTTCGGTAGAAAAATGTCCCGTCCGAAGGCCGATTCCTCTTAAATTACAGGCTCGCTATCGCTCGCCAGGAAAAAATAGACACCTAAATGGGACGAAAGGTCTTAAAAGTTACATAAATGGGGTGAAAGTTCTTAAAATCGCCAAACTAATGGGGCGAACGTCTTAAAATCTCAAAAGCAATGGGGCTAAACATGAGGGAGAAAGGGGTCAAGAAAAAAATCCCTCAAATGGAAATCTCCCCTTAACAAAGCATAGAGGGAATGGATTACAAATATTATCTAAAGCATAAGGATAGTAATAGGCTAATAGCATAAAGAAACTCAGGATTATAAAATGATATACAGACATGAGAATACACATATGACAGAGAGGCATTGGGTTACACAGAGAACACGTACACTCTAGAACAATAATAATGAGTAAGAATAGGGTAAATAAAGTCTATAATAATCTACCCACTGAAGGTATTAAACCCATCTAATACGAGGATAGAAAGGTAAATCACTATCAGCATACCCTATGATTTGTAATATCCTTATCATACCTTTGTTTTTTTCACATTGTAAGACTAGCTATTAATTTGATGATCTCCAATTAATCTTCGTGGCTGACCAATTTCAGCTTGATTAATCGAACTAATTTCTACTATGCCAGTTGACGCTCGAGTATAGTGTAGGAGCAAGGGAGTTTAAGTATGTTATAGATGGATTGGTTCATAGAAAAGCATGGACGATATAGAGGATAAGGTTATAGAAAAGTTTAGATGCAACAATATATATAAATACACTCGGGGATAAGATTATGGATATGTATAAACGTATCAATACAGGATATAATATTGACTCGAGGATATGGTCATAGAAGAGCATAGACGCATCAATTAACATGATATACAGGGATAGGGTTATAGAAATGTATAGACGCATCAATAAATATGATAAAAAGAGATATACTATAAGGTTATAGGAATGTATAGACGCATCAATATATATGATAAAAAGATATATACTATAAGGTTATAGGAATGTATAGACGCATCAATAAATATGACAAAAAGATATATACTATAAGGTTATAGGAATGTATAGACGCATCAATATATATGATAAAGACTCGGAGATAGGGCTATAGAAGAATATACACTTATTAAGGGGAGATCTCCACTTGAGGGATTTTTTACTGAACTCTTTTTTCATTCAGGGTTAGCCCCATTGATTTTGAGATTTTAAGACGTTCGCCCCATTAGTTTGGCAATTTTAGGAACTTTCGCCCCATTTCTGTCAATTTTAAGATCTTTCGTGTCATTTAGTGGTCCATTTTTTCCTGGCGAGCGATAGCGAGCCTGTAATTTAAGAGGAACCGCCTTCGGCCGGGACATTTTTCTACCGAAAAATTTACAAATTTAGCTTGAAAGAGGGTCTAGAGGGTGTAATTTTAAGCTTGATGGAGGTCTAGGGAACAAACTAGAAACCTCTCCTTAAGCAATATGATAAAGAGATATAAGGTTATAGAAATTTATAGACGCATCAATAAATCTGATAAAGACTCCGGGATAGGGTTATAGAAGAATAAAGACGTAACAATAAATATGGTATAGAGGGATAAGGTCTAATAATTACAATTAAGAGTGTACACGCATTAATAATTATAATATAAACTCGAGATAACGTTATAGAAAAGTATAGACACGTCAATAAATATGACTTAGCAAACTATACTGTCAAAAAGAGAAAGGTACAGTACAATACATTGATACAAACAAATTGCGAATATTGATATTGATATACCAATATTGATATTGATATACCAATATTTGAATAATACACTGTTATATTACTGCCAATATACATAATTAATTAGAGTATATTATTATGGACACTCTAAATACCTTTTTCATATGCATATTTTTATAGTAGAGGGTTATAGATGCCATAGACGCCTCAATAGATATGATGTGTACTCAGGTATAGGGTTAAAGAAGGGTATAGGCGTCTATAGCTATAAATCAAATATAGAGGTGAAGGGATTGTAGAAGGGAAACAAAGTAACATAGGGTTATAAAGGGAAGGATCTGGTCGTCCATCTCTCCAACCAAACCTTCTTACTATAGTCTCTTTGTTATTTTATTATATTTTTGTTTTTCAGCTGATGGTCAATTGGATCTCTTAGCATCGGATTTCTTGGTACTTAGTGGACAACATATGAATCTACTATGTCTTTGCGTCGTATTAGTGCCAAATATGAATCTACTATGTCTTTGCGTCGTATTAGTGCCAAATATGAATCTACTATGTCTTTGCGTCGTATTAGTGCCAAATATGAATCTACCATGTCTTTGCGTCGTCTTAGTGCCAAATTTCCGTAATAAACTCCATATTTCGCTACAAAATATACATAATAGCCTAGTAGTGAAGATAGAAACATTGCAATTTACCATCGTCTGGAATAATAAGTATAGTGATCAGCTGGACGAGACCCCAGCTGACGGGGTATCTGATTCTCCAGGGTCCAGAGAATATATTCTCTGGACCCTGTGATTCTCTATAGTGTGAATCCTCCGTCGATCCCCTTCTTTCTTCGTCTTCTTGGGCTTGTCGATTGGGAAGGTGTAAATAGTTAGGCCATAAATCGTGAACGCTAACCTCTATAACTCAAACATGGTTAGAGCAAATGGGCTGTAAATTTCCACCCCTATTCCCTGGCTGACCCTTCCCAAATTGTTGAAATATTGTTGTGATTACTCTAGTTATTTGTGAGTTATAGTGGTTAATGTTAAAGTTTTAGCCTACGTACATGGAACAGGGTATAGTAGGTTCGTTGTCTTGCGTATATTGGTATTTGCTTCGGAAGAGAGTTTCTTTTTATCTTATTCCTTTTTGTGATTCTCCCGTGTTGGGTATGTCTATGAGCTTTAGGGCTTGTCCATTGGTTAGTTAGTAGATTGGTTGTTTTACATTTTTATTATTTTTATCTGATTTAAACAAAACATCTAAATGTTGATAGAACCTACTGATTCCCCCTTAATATTCATATTTGTATTTATATCTTAATGGGTTTTGCGATCGGTGTTTCATTAGATTGGTTGGTTGACGTATTTTGCATTTGGTTAGGGAGATTGTTTATTTGCTACTGATTCCACAGCGTGATTCTTCTTTAGATTCTCGTGTTTGTTTATTTCGTGATGGACTAAACGACTGGGAAGATAATAATTTGATTGTTTTACTGTTGTGTTCCCCTCTGGAGGTAGATTGCTTATGCTAGTAACATACAGTATATGTTTGTAAGTTGATTGGTTAACTTATGTGTCATTGTTCTTCCGGTTTTATAGATTAAATATATGAATAATAATGCACCATTAACTTTTTGACTATGAGTGGTATTAAGTAAGCTGCATAAAATCGCGTACTTTTGGCTACATTAAACTAAAAAGGAATAGTATTGTGATCTGGAAGTTACTATAGGTAGCGCCAACGAACTTGACAATAATCTTGATCCCTGTCGACCTCTCTGTAACTCAAAAGGGCCTAGAGAAAACTGGCTGTAAATATCCACAACTATTTCCTAGTGGACTCTTTCCAAATATTAGAAACGTCAGCCCGATTGCTTTCATTAATTTTGAGTTATAAGAAGTTAAGGGGTCAAGATTATTGCCAAGTTCGTTGGCGCTACCTATAGTCATTGTTTTAAACTTATTGACTATGAGAACTACAGCTTTCCTTGATGATCAATAGTCTCTCTCTCTCTCTCTCTCTCTCTCTCTCTCTCTCTCTCTCTCTCTTTTATATATATATACTGTATATATATATATATATATATATATATATATATATATATATATATATATATATATATATATATATATACCACTCCCATGTCAATTTGTAGATCTATGTATATGTATCTAAATATGTATCTCTGGCTGTCTGCTTATCTTTCCAGCTGTCAACACAACTCCATTTGTTTTGCTGCCGACCACCTACAGTAGGGCTATCTATTTGTGTTACTGTTTATCCATCTACTCTAAACCATATATCTATCTATCTGTACAGTATATGTTTATCCATCTACTCTAAACCATATATCTATCTATCTGTACAGTATATGTTTATTACAGTATATGTTTATCCATCTACTCTAAACCATATATCTATCTATCTGTACAGTATATGTTTATCCATCTACTCTAAACCATATATCTATCTATCTGTACAGTATATGTTTATCTATATATTTATTTATTTACCTAACTAACGATCACCACTGTTGACTAAGGTTAATTTACACTATCCCTCATAGCCGTTCAATCCCTCTTTACTATGTCAGACATCACAGGTGCAGTAGACCAGTGTTTCATATACAGTAGGCTACCTGACCATTATGTTCGAACTGATTTCACTGATTACAGACAATACTTACAACCATAGCCATTCTGATAATACAGTAACAGCCAACATACTCTACACCGTACATAGAACCATAATAAGCCGGACTAAGCCACCGTGATGAGGTACAAGCTAGGCTGTGATCGTTCTGCGCTTAAATGATAAGCCGGTCTTGTAGTATGCCATTGAAGGTTGACGATGTTGAAAACACACACACACACACATATGTATGTATGTATGTATGTATGTATGTATGTGTGTGTGTGTGTGTGTGTGTGTGTGTGTGTGTGTGTGTGTGTATGTATGTATGTATGTATGTATGTATGTATGTATGTATGTATGTATGTATGTATGTATGTATGTATGTATGTATGGATGTATGTATGTATGTATGTATGTATGTATGTGTTGTGTGTGTGTGTGTATGCGTGGTGTGGTATGTATGTATGTATGTATGTATGTATGTATGTATGTATGTATGTATGTATGTATGTATGTGTGTGTGTGTGTGTGTGTGTGTGTGTGTGTGTGTGTGTTATGTATGTATGTATGTATGTATGTATGTATGTATGTATGTATGTATGTATGTATGTATGTATGTATGTATGTATGTATGTATATGTGTATGTGTATGTGTATGTGTATGTGTATGTATGTATGTATGTATGTATGTATGTATGTATGTATGTATGTATGTATGTATGTATGTATGTATGTAGTGTGTATGTAGTGTGTATGTATGTATGTAGTATGTATGTATGTATGTATGTATGTATGTATGTATGTATGTATGTATGTATGTATGTATGTATGTATGTATGTATGTATGTATGTATGTATGTATGTATGTATGTATGTATGTATGTATGTATGTATGTAAAGTATGTATGTATGTATGTATGTATGTATGTATGTATGTATGTATGTATGTATGTATGTATGTATGTATGTATGTATGTATGTATGTATGTATGTATGTATGGTTTTATTTTATAGTTATATAAATTAATCGACATATCGCTAGGTAGCTGTCTGTAGCGTATGTCTACATGTCTGTCCCTATTTGTTTGGTAATCTATGTATTTATGTATCTGTTGGTGTGTGTTTATCAAGGTAGCTGTCTACTGATGTGTCCGGGTCCAGCTACCGACCACCTGGACTGTGGTGGTGGTGGTCCTGTCACTTGCTAGTCAACACACCCACAAACCATTTACCAAGACACTACCATCCACTCACAGGTTTTAGTCCTAGATGCTGTAGTCGTACTGGAACAGACACTCAAAACTGTCATTAGTAAGGGTGTACCGAAAAATGTATGATTTATGACGTAATAACCGTTTTTTCAACTTCACTACTTGTCCATTTCAAAAAGTAGGCAATCATAACTTAGTACACCCAATTATGACGTTGCTTTGAATTGTATTGGCTACAGAAACTAAGACTCCGGCTTTCAAGATACGACAGTCATACATAGAAGTAAGGATGTAAATGTTTGAGTATGAGGACTATGATTCCTTCTAAACCAAGACTCCAACCCTCAGATCTGTCATAAGTTACGGATATCATAATTAATGGTTCTGTACAAGTGCATTGCTTGCTTAACCCCTTATGTACCGACGATTTCTTGTTGTATTTATTACAGCTGCAATTAGACTAATGTATGAAGCTTAGGAAGGATATGTGGTAGTTCAAAGGGTTGATTGCGATAGTTCGAACCTTATAATTGCTAGAGATCCTTCCTGAATTGAATACAAACGATTAATAGTAGCCAAAATAAAATATAAAGGATATCGACGGAACAGAAGGGGTTAATATGTCATACCTAGGTATGGGGAGGTGTGGTGGAGTGGTCTTGCCACTGGCCTGGTAATCCAAAGGTCCCGGGTTCAAATCCTGATGTATCAATGGGAAGATATTATTGGGATGGAATTTGTGCTGTACCTAGTATCAGTGCATTACCATAAGCCCACCGAAACGTCAATAAAATACCCTCGTTGTTCCCTGATTAAATAGCACTGTATGAATATTCCCATATTCAAAATATGCTATAGGGGTGCAATGCCTGGTGAGTTATCTGCTCAACAGGTGGCGTTGTGTGTGTGTAAGTGTGAGAGTCCGAGTGTAAGGGGTGAGACAGTGAAGCACGGGAACGAGGTGGCTTCAGAGATGGGGTCGTTTCGGGCCATGAGTGAGCACCGTGCCTCATGTGAAGGCAAGATGGCAGGTGCTCGTTGTACTCTACGTGCTTCACATGTCTCACTCCCTAGACTGGAACAAGACCTCACGGGCTTCACTGTTCATTGTATAGCGGTGGATGTTAAGGCTCTCAGCCTATGCCCGAGAGGAAGTAAGTTGGAATATATAAAAAAAAAAAAAAAAAAAAAAAATTACCTAGCCCCTCCTGAGGAACACTCGACAATATTAAGTTATTGCTAGCAGTTATCACATGCTTGGAGTAATACTAGCGCGAGAATGACGATGGCACCTGTCAAGATACGTCAGTCATTGAAAGGGAGTGAGACTAAGTGTGTGTGTGTGTGTGTGTGTGCGTGCATGTGCGTGTGTGTGAGAGAAAGTGTGATTGAGTGAGTGTGTGTGAGTGTGAGTGTGTGTGTGCGCGTGTATGTGTGTGTGAGAGAGCGAGAGAAAGCGTGAATGTGTGTGTGTGTGTGTGTATGTGTGTGTGAGAGAGAGAGAGAGAGAGAATAGGTAAATGGCGTATTCTTAAGCTTCGTGGTTTATATCATTGATGATATATTACGCTGTGATCAATTGCAGGTAAACTTTATATATACATTTTGTATTGTTTGCCATGAAGTTTACCAGCTTGTGAACATTACTATATTATAAATAACATGTATACTGTTAATCTTATATTATAAATAACATGTATACTGTTAATCTTATATTATAAATAACATGTATACTGTTTATCTTATATTATAAATAACATGTATACTGTTAATCTTATATTATAAATAACATGTATACTGTTAATCTTATATTATAAATAACATGTATACTGTTAATCTTATATTGTAAATAACATGTATACTGTTAATCTTATATTGTAAAAACTACCTGGTGCCTAAAAATATAATTATCACATTTAATGCTCTTTAGTATGTCATTAATAATATATATTTTCTCTTTACCATAGCATGAGGTCCAGTTTTAAATGTAGCTTCCGTTCTAGTGTATATTATTCAATAACTACCCTATCATCGGCATGTGTAATTAAAACTTAAGATAAAATAATTAGATGTACGACTATAAGAATTAAGTAACAACTTCTGGAAAACTAAGATGTGTTGTGAGTGCCAAGTGTTGAGCAGCTACCATTAAGGGGAGATGGGGGTATTTATTTGGTTATTGTTTGATTTTATTATCGTGTTTTTAGTTTCCTCCCTAGACCTTCATAAAGCTGTAAAAAAATACCCCCTAGAACCCCCTTCAAGATATGTTTGTACATTTTTCGGTAGAAAAATGTCCCGACCGAAGGCCGGTTACTCTTAAAATTACAGGCTCGCTATCGCTCACCAGGAAAAAATCGACACCTAAATGGCACGAAAGTTCTTAATATTGACAAAGAAATGGTGTGTAAAGTCATAAAACCGCCTAGCTAATGAATCGAACGTCTTAAAATGTAAAAACCAATGGGATTATACAAGAGGGAGAAGGGGCCCAGGGGAGGGGGGGGGGGGGGGGGCAGGGCAGGGCAGAAAAACCAGCCCCTCTCCCCTTCATCAGCCCCCTCCTCATCTTCACCCAAAGCACCAAGAGAGAGGAGGTCTGTGCTTTCTGATAGGACGTTGTTATTATGCAGGGAGCGTAATGCAAAACTTAGCATGGTTGGATGAGTATATAGTCACTGTGTGTGTGTGTGTGTGTGTGTGTGTTTGTGTATGTATGTATGTGTATGTGTGTGTGTGTGTGTTTCTAGATAGGCTGTCTTTATTATTATGCAATGAGCGTCGACCCTCTGTGGCAGAAGCTTTTGGTGGCTGATAATGGGAAACTTATTTTAATTGTTTATCGCTGAGCATAGCCACTGTGTGTGTGTGTGTGTGTGTGTTAGTTCCAAGTAGTTTCAAGGAATATTTAGTATATCAAAGATTTTGTGATATACTCCGGGGGAGATATTTTTAGTAGAAAAAGAGAGATTGTGTAGTGCACTACACTCCTTGCAGAGTGTGAAGAACACTATCTACTCTCTTCTTGAATTGTTCTACTGAATAACAATTTACAATTTCCAGGTAGAACAGATCATATGTGTGAAAAACTGTCCACACGTACTAGTACTGAACCTTATTAATTCTAACTTGCAGCCATGTTTGCGTGTTGTATTCATAATTAGGATAAACATTTGTCTGTCTTCCACATTGTGAAACTCATTAAGCATTTTAGAAACTCCAAAGAATTAATCTCGTAGTCTGTGCGTTTCCAACGAAACGAGATCAAGAGCTCTCAACCGGTCCTCATAGCTCAGTGTTTTAATCGATGGAATAAGATTTATAGCCCTAGCTTGGACTCTTTCTAGTTTCTCTATATTTCCTGTGTGCTGGAGACCAGAGCTGAACAACATATTATATAAGAGACCATATCAGAGCGTTTAAGAGTATGAGGATTATTTCCTTTTTTCTATACCTAAATTGCCTCTTTAATATAGCCCAATCCTCTTTTAGCTTTCATCTCTACTTTAATGCACTGGTTAGAAAACTTTAGCTCACTGCTTATAAAAAACATCCCAATCCTTTTCCAAGTCATTCACTTCCAGAGTCTTTCCCAACAGAAAGTCGGCTGACTTGGAGTTTGTTTGGCCGATATTCATCGCCTTGCAATTTTCCTAGTTTAGTGGCATCTGTTATGTTTCAAACTATATACCCAGTCTACTAAGGTCCATCCTGAGCTGTTCACCCACTTTAGGATTGTTCACATTCCATCCAAGCTTAACATAATTTGCAAACTTGGAGATCACACTCAATAGACCAATACTGATGACATTGACATATGATAAACAGAAATGGTCCAAGGACAGATTTCTTGTGGAACTCAAGAAATTACTGGAGTCTATTTAGAAGAAACACCTTTGATTACCACCCGTTGCGGTCTACCTGTTAGCCAACTTTCTGTCCAATGTCAGACCTCTGTACTGAAACCTAGGCACTCGCTTTAAAGAATAGCCTACAATACAGCACCTTCTCAAACGTTTTTTGAAAATCTAAGTAAAGGGTGTCAATGGTTCCATTTAAGTTGAACCAGTGCCACTTCAACCAGTGCCACTTTAACCAGTGCTAACTCAACCAGTGGCCACTTCAACCAGTGACCATTTCAACCAGTGACCATTTTAACCAGTAACCTAACCTAACCTAACCTACTGGTTAAAATGGTCACTGGTTGAGTTAGCACTGGTTGAAGTGGCACTGGTTCAACTGACCTGTCACCGGTGTCAATGACTACTTTTGTCATACTCACTTAGAGAGAGAGAGAGAGAGAGAGAGAGCGAGAGAGAGAGAGAAAGAGAGCGAAAGAGAGCGAGAGAGAGTGGGTGTGAGTGAGCTTGTGAGTGTATGAGAATAAGTTTGTAAAAGCGAGGGAGTGAATGAACGAAAGATGGAGCAAGAGAATGACTATATGCTTGTGTACGTGAGAGTAAGTGTCTGTCTGTCTGTGTGCTCACCAGTTATTTTGGTTTTAGTTTTGTCCTGTATTTTCTTTACTTTCTTTCGGGCACCCAGGAGCTTTGACGTTTCTTTCGGGCACCCAGGAGCTTTGACGTTTCTTTCGGGCACCCAGGAGCTTTGACGTTTCTTTCGGGCACCCAGGAGCTTTGACGTTTCTTTCGGGCACCCAGGAGCTTTGACATTTCTTTCGGGCACCCAGGAGCTTTGACGTTTCTTTCGGGCACCCAGGAGCTTTGACGTTTCTTTCGGGCACCCAGGAGCTTTGACGTTCTTTCGGGCACCCAGGAGCTTTGACGTTTCTTTCGGGCACCCAGGAGCTTTGACGTTTCTTTCGGGCACCCAGGAGCTTTGACGTTTCTTTCGGGCACCCAGGAGCTTTGACGTTTCTTTCGGGCACCCAGGAGCTTTGACGTTTCTTTCGGGCACCCAGGAGCTTTGACGTTTAATCTAAATTGAACTAGAGCGATACCATTGTTCGGGAAGACTGTAAAAGTCCTTATCGTCTGAGCGTCCCTTCTTCGCATATTAAGCAATTCAATTAAGGGGGTCACCTGTTTTTTTTTCTTTCTCTCCTTTTCTACCTTTCTCTGGTTTGTATCCATTCGGCCTCATTCAGCCAACTATTTGAAGACTTTAATCCCCAATCAGGTTTCGATTTCTTCCTGGCGAGCGATAGCGAGCCAGCATTGTAAGAAGAAATCCGGCTTCGCCGGAAACATTTTTCTATCGAATAATTTACAAATTTAGCTTGCTGAAAACCAACAATATGTATATGCTGGTTCGCTACCGCTCACCAGGAAAATATTGACACCTGGATGGGGGTAAACATCCTAAAACAGTTGGCTGAATGGATACAACCCAGAGAGAGAGAGTGAGAAAGAGAGAAAAAAACGAGGTGGGTCCCCTTAAGCAATTCACTTAAAAAACGTAATTATGATGCATTCCTTGGGACTCATCCCATTTCATGAGGCAGGCTTTAGCATGGGCTTCTGTTAGGAGAGTTGTGTGTGTGCGTGTGTGCGTGTGCGTGTGCGTGTGCGTGTGTGTGTGTGGTTGATGTTTTTAGGGAGACTGAATTTTTTAAATATGTCTTATGTTTTGCTTAGCCAACTTGCGTACCGTATCTTATGTTCAGTATGCTCTCATTTACACCATAGGTTTCCCCATCATTCAAATACAAACATAGGTAAACGGTATTTTGCTGAAATCCGATTGGCCCACACAAGGCAGAACCCTGTCACACCCAGCTTATCTTCTCCAGGTGACTATATGATTTAATCTTGAAGCTCTCTATCGTTCTCGATTCAACTATAGCCCTCAGTAGCCTATTCCACATATCTACAACTCTGTTACCAAGCAAGTATTTGCCTATATTTGTTCTTAAATTAAATGTATAAATGTTGAAACTATTTGTTCTAGCTCTCTCCGTATCACTGAGCATCAGTACATATTTCATATGTCCCCTTTATTAATCCCATTTACCCACTTGAACACCTATCATATCCCCTCTAACTCTGCGTTTCTCTAACGAATGCAAGCCTACTTTCTTCAACCTTTCTTCATATGGAAGATTTCTCATATTATAGATATTTGTTGAAACTCTTCGTTGTACTCTCTCAAAAGGATCTATGTCCATTCTGTAATAAGGACACCAACATTGAACAGCGTAATCCATATTTGGCCTAACTAACGCTAGATAAAGTTTCCAGATTACATCTGTTGTTCTGTTACTCATGCTTCTGGTTATATAGTATATCCAAGAACTCTATTACATCTGTTGTTCTGTTACTCATGCTTCTGGTTATATAGTATATCCAAGAACTCTATTACATCTGTTGTTCTGTTACTCATGCTTCGTGGTTATATAGTATATCCAAGAACTCTATTACATCTGTTGTTCTGTTACTCATGCTTCTGGTTATATAGTATATCCAAGAACTCTATTACATCTGTTGTTCTGTTACTCATGCTTCTGGTTATATAGTATATCCAAGAACTCTATTTGCCTTATTTCGAACACTGATGCATTGATTTCTTTGTTTCAGTTCACAGTTGACGATGACTCTCAAATCTTGTTCATTATCTGAGTTTCTTGTATCCATGTTCTCATTTATATCCTGCATTTTATATTGATTGCCTGAGACATCTTTCGTTCGTAGTGTCTAGTTCAGCAAATGGCAGTATTTATCAATTTGAATATTAGAGGGAGTAAAGTACTGATTTATTGCAGTTTTTCACCATCTGCCTTACAAGGGACTGGGGTTCTCGAAAAGAGGCTCCAGTTCTGACGCTATTCTTGACTTAGTGTTCTGGTTTAATAAGGGTTGATAAACTATTCAGTCTTATTTTAACTAACTAATCTGACGTACACCTTTGCAGTAGAAAGCATACTGAAATTTTTAACATATCCTATAATTACACATAGGCTTAAGTTTCAATTGAGGTATATCATGATAAGCGGCTATAACGAGTACATGGGCACTGCACTAACAATCAATGGTACAAATAAAGCTATATAAAAATAATTGGCTATATTGATAGTGATTTACCATTTACCTTTTTATCAGATGGTTTTAGTACTTCCAATATATTATCTTAATATGGGTATATTGTTATGGACACTTGAATTATCCATTTCATATCTTACAATCACTAATACAACAATAATGCTGCCAATTACTATAAAGAAGTTGATTATTATCGCTATAAACGCCCTCTGGTGGTGGGATGAAGGAGAGACGTGACCAAATGGAGTCTGTGGTTATCTGTGGAGGATCTGAGTGCTTTTAGCGGGGAGGCCGGTGTTGAGAGCGCACAATGATCCTGGACCACACGGGAGCTATGATAACACCACCACCAACACTCTATCTCTCCCACCACAATTAGGAGTGAGCGTCGTGGTAATGCGCGGAATGTGTCGATGGTTTAGGGGAGGGTGGGTGAGATAGGATTCTGAAGGGAGTGTGTATTACAAAGGATAACAATAATAATGATCGCTAAGGAGTAGAGACAGAGAAAGCGGCGAGGGAACGCGAAAGTGGTCTTGGACCCTAAGATTTGGAACTTTAAAGGTTTCTGTTCAGGCTCTGTCTTGAGTCAGCCACCCCCAGCAATGGGGTATGTGCCTGAATATATACATACATACTGTACATACAAGGAGTAGAGCCAGATAATTATTAACACCTTAGGGGGTAATGCGTTCGTACTTGTGGTCCATTATCTTCGTATCATAGGTCAATATATTATTGGTTAGTAAATCTGGGTTGGGTTGGGACTACTCTCGCGAGGCGCTGGTGACGAAGGATGCTACTCTCAGTTCTCCTACTAGACAAAATTGCCTTCAATGTGTTTAGTTCCACTTACACAGATAGACCGATAGGCTGATTGATTAGCAACCAGTTTCTCTAGGTCAAGAAGAAATCGGAATAAGCCACCGTGGTAACGTACGGTGGATAGAAACGTAAATCACAATAGATGTATAAAAGTAATTTTATATACCATTGTTATATAAGTTTTATGTGGTGATGGTGGAGATGTACTGCACCAGGGACAGTATCAGACATATTGATGGCCCCTGTTAGACTCACGTGGTGTGTGTGTGTGTGTGTGTGTGTGTGTGTGTGTGTGTGTGTGTGTGTGTGTGTGTGTGTGTGTGTGTGTGTGTGTGTGTGTGTGTGTGTGTGTGTGTGTGTGTGTGTGTGTGTGTGTGTGTGTGTGTGTGTGTGTGTGTGTGTGTGGCGATAATACGCTGCACCCCATTCAGATGTGGAGTTTGTTCTGGGCGAGCGATAACGAGCCTGTAACTTACAAGACATCTGCATTCGGCCAGACAATTTGTTTATCGAAACATTTATTATTTAGCTTGAAGGGAGTTTGGGTGGACTTTTTATGTTATTTTATTGTATTTTTCATCTTGTAGGAAGTCTGGGAAGACGTTAATGTTAGCCGAGGAACTAAACTACATTACTCGAAAAAATATCCTAATAATCCAGAGGACGTCAAATCAGACCCCCTTCAAGATTTATAAAAACACCCCAATGACCCCGCTTCAGGATGAATTTGTACATTTATCGATATCACGGCCGGAGGACGATTTCTTACAGGCTCGCTATAGCTCACCAGAAAACAAGCCGACACCTAATAAGCATGAAATGTCTAAATAATGGCAAGAAAATGAGGCAAATTATATTAAAATTGCCAAATAAATGGGACAAAGGTCTTAAAATCTCAGAACTAATGAGACTAAATATGAGTTAGAAGGGGGGCCAGAAAAAACAACCGTCCCCCTTAAACCCTTCTGTACAGGCGACGTCCTTTCAGCTTTATTCTGATTCCTATTTGACGATTTTATTCAGTTTAAGAAAGGCCTCCAGCAATTAACAGTTTAAGAAGGGCCTCCAGCAATTAACAGTTTAAGAAGGGCCTCCAGCAATTAACAGTTTAAGAAGGGCCTCCAGCAATTAACAGTTAAGAAGGGCACAGTTTAAGAAGGGCCTCCAGCAATTAACAGTTTAAGAAGGGCCTCCAGCAATTAACAGTTTAAGAAGGGCATCCAGCAATTAACAGTTTAAGAAGGGCCTCCAGCAATTAACATTTTAAGAAGGGCCTCCAGCAATTAACATTTTAAGAAGGGCCTCCAGCAATTAACATTTTAAGAAGGGCCTCCAGCAATTAACATTTTAAGAAGGGCATCCAGCAATTAACAGTTTTAAGAAGGGCCTCCAGGCAATTAACAGTTTAAGAAGGGCCTCCAGCAATTAACAGTTTAAGAAGGGCATCCAGCAATTAACAGTTTAAGAAGGGCCTCCAGCAATTAACAGTTTAAGAAGGGCATCCAGCAATTAACAGTTTAAGAAGGGCCTCCAGCAATTAACAGTTTAAGAAGGGCCTCCAGCAATTAACAGTTTAAGAAGGGCCTCCAGCAATTAACAGTTTAAGAAGGGCATCCAGCAATTAACAGTTTAAGAAGGGCCTCCAGCAATCAACAGTTTAAGAAGGGCCTCCAGCAATCAACAGTTTAAGAAGGGCCTCCAGCAATCAACAGATTTTTAAGGGCATCCAGCAATTAACAGTTTAAGAAGGGCATCCAGCAATTAACAGTTTAAGAAGGGCATCCAGCAATTAACAGTTTAAGAAGGGCATCCAGCAATTAACAGTTTAAGAAGGGCCTCCAGCAATTAACAGTTTAAGAAGGGCATCCAGCAATTAACAGTTTAAGAAGGGCCTCCAGCAATTAACAGTTTAAGAAGGGCATCCAGCAATTAACAGTTTAAGAAGGGCATCCAGCAATTAACAGTTTAAGAAGGGCCTCCAGCAATTAACAGTTTAAGAAGGGCATCCAGCAATTAACAGACTTCGAACTATCTCACTTGACCCTTTTTTCTATCACAGATCCTTCTTAAGTTGCACAAATTCATCTAAATATAGCAAGTAT
This sequence comes from Paralithodes platypus, assembly GCA_032716605.1. Lineage (NCBI taxonomy): Eukaryota > Metazoa > Arthropoda > Malacostraca > Decapoda > Lithodidae > Paralithodes > Paralithodes platypus. The sequence continues at coordinate 48,536,505 of CM064487.1, read as the reverse complement.
AAAATTGAGAAGACGTCACCGGTACGAAGGGGTTAAGGGTGCGTTAGGCCAGCTGATCGTCTGGGAGAGGAGGAGGAGATTGTACACCCTCTTAGGACCTTCAGTATTAACACCTCATAACTTGATACCAGGCATAAATATTGGTGTTAGGGGTCTGATCTCCCTGTCTACTTGTCATGTGTTTATCAATTAGTCTGTCTGTCTATATATCTATCTGTCTATATATCTATCTGTCTATATATCTATCTGTATATATATCTATCCGTTTATCTATCTATCCGTCTATCTATCTGTCTATATATCTATCCGTCTATCTATCTATCCGTCTATCTATCTATCCATATTGTCTCTCGTTTTCATTTTCATTC
>CM064487.1:48524914-48536037 GCA_032716605.1 Paralithodes platypus | reverse complement strand
GAGGAGATAAGAGATTAGAGAGAGAAGTCAGAGAAAAAGGAATTGAAGCTGCATTTGAAAGATAGAAGAGAAAAAAGAAATTGCTAGAAAGATAGTTTGAAAAGTAGCAAAGAAAAAGGCATTATTAGAGAAAAGAGGAAGTTAGCATAGAGATAGAATTGTTGAGTAGAACATATAGAAAGGATATAGGAAAAGGAAGAACAATGATAGAGGATATACAAATGAAAAGCGAAAAACGAAAGCATAATAGGGGAAAAAGGTGAAAATAATAAAACATATAAAACTGAGCTTCCATACAACTAGAGGGGCACTCGGGAGAACGCGTAACTACCTTGTCTCCGCCTACACTTATATCGTATTTGCCTACCAAATTTCGTTATTATCAATTCACAATTTTAAGCGCCGTCTACGCTGGCAGAGGTATGCGCTCTACTGATCAACCCCTAAATTGAATCACTTCTTCCTTGCCAACTTTCGTGAATATCGGTTCATAACTGTTTGAGATACCCTTTTTTTACAGGAAGACAAACAGACAAACAAACGAAAGCAAAACATAACCTCTACCAACTTCGTTGGGAGTAACCAGAATACAGAGGAAGGATAATCTAATTAAAACACACTGTGGTCGAGAGAGGATCAACAAGTGAGGAACGCAGGAGAGAAAAGTAGGAGGCTGTCTTCAGCTATGAATCATAACTAGTTTTTTTTTTTTTTTTTTTTTTTTTTTTTTTAAGAGACAATGAATGGAGGAAGGAAAAACACAGATAAAACAAAAAGGTCCATGTGCCTAAAGGCATCCTCCATTCATAAAATGTTTGTAACAACTGGATTTAAACATTTGTTGATTGTAAGTTTGTGGAAAGCAATTCGAGGGAAGTGAATTCCAAAGAGTAGTAGCTCTGGGGATAAATGAATTCTGATAAGCAGAAGTTCTGCATTGTGGAGGAGAAAGTGTAAATTCATGGGCGCTCTCAGCTGCCCTAGTTCTACGGGGAAAGATGTGGAGAGGCGGCACAATTGAAGCAAGTTCCTCGGAACAATTGCTGTGAAAATATCTGTAGAATAATGCAAGGGATACGTTTCTTCGTATGGCTAATGTAGGAAGGTCCTGTGTGATTGCAGGGTTATTGATTAATCTAATAGCTTTATTTGAATTTTGTCCAACTGCCTCAATGCAACCACTCCACTTCCACCCCACAGAGGTGAACAGTAATCCATCTGAGAGCGCACATGACTTTTATATATTACGGCCAACTGCTCGTCAGTGAAGAATTCTCGAACTCTGTACAGGAGTCCCAGTTTTTTAGAGGCATTCTTAGCAATGCTTCTAACATAATGTGTCCAGCTCAAGTTAGTAGTTAATGTTACACCGAGAATGTCAATACTAGGGGAAGTGGGAATATTTACATCATTAAAAAATATATGGGAGTCAGTGAGATTCTGTCGGTTAGTAAATTGAATGTACTTGGTTTTCTGTGCATTAAAGGAAACTAGATTCTCTTGTCCCCATTCATTAATTCTAGAAAGGTCCTGGTTCAGAGAAATTGCAGTGTTTATTTTTGAATTTATAAGATCGGGTTGGGTGAAAGAATTGGTAAATGTGAAGGAACTGTGGAGTGTTGAGTCATCTGCGTAGGAATGTATTGGATTATGAGTGGTAGATATGAGATCATTGATATGAATGAGGAACAGAGTTGGGGCCAAAACTGATCCCTGGGGAACACCAGCATTTATTGAGTGAAATTGAGAATAAAGGCCATCTACCATTACACGTATTTTTCTGTTATGAAGATAAGAAGAAATTAGTGGAACTAATGATGCAAGGCCGTAGTGTGACATCTTCGACAATAAGGATTGATGCCAGACTCTATCAAATGCCTTTGATATATCCAGTGCTATTGTATGTGTTTCACCATGTTGGTCTGTAGCTTGGTTGATTTGATGCGTAAGAAGGCAAAGAATGTCTGCAGTTGATCGACATCGTCTAAAACCATATTGCCTATCACTGATTAATTTATTATTCTCCAGATGCTTAATTATGTGATTATTTAATATAATTTCAAAAACTTTGCCAAGAGTGGAAGTTATAGCTATTGGTCTGTAGTTTGATGGATCTGAAGAGGCACCTTTTTTAGGAACTGGATGGATGTTTGCTTCTTTCCAGGGTACTGGGAAGCATGAGGTATGAGTACACAGACGGAAAAATTTTGCCAATACAGGAGCGAGCACCAAGGAGCAATTCTTAAGTACTATTGGAGGAATTTCATCTGGACCAGGAGCCTTATCTACTGAGAGATTCTGCAAAATAGTTTTGACATGTCTGGTGTGGATCTTAAGTGAGGGAATTTCAGGTGAATTAAAATTAAGTACAGGGACATCTTGATTTATGTCATCTAAGGTTGAGTTGGTGGAGAAAATATCTGCAAGAAGGTTAGCTTTACCTCGTGGGTCACTTACAAGATTGCCAGTCGGAGATTTTAATGGTGGAATGGATGAAGCAGTAGTGAAGTTGGATTTGAATGAGTTAAGAGTAGACCAAAATATTTTGTTATCATTTGGATTATTTAGAAGTTTATTTGCCTGCTTATGGAGAAAGTTTGATTTAGTTAGGTTTAATACAGTTTTGGCATGATTTCTGATGTTTCTAAAGTAATTAAAGGCTTCATGTGTTTTTGATCTTGTGTATGCATTGTAGGCTATTGCTTTTTGTTCAGTTACTCTAGCACAATTATGGTCAAACCATTTAGGTGAATTAGATCTTTTACTGTACTTTTGATGAGGAATAAAAGTTTCCATTCCAATTTTTACAAAATCTTGTATGTGGCTCAAGGTGGAGTGTGCATCATTAGAAAAGAAAGAGGTCCAGGGAATATCAATAAAGAAACCTTGAAGACCCTCCCAGTCCTGCCCTATCGTAATGCCATTTAGTCACCAAAACAGGTTCAGAGTGGGAAGGTGTGGTAGGTGATAGACAGGTGGCCTGTATCAGACAGTGATCAGAAGATCCAAGTGGGGACCTCACTGTAACATCATAATTTTCTGAATTGGTTGTTAAAAATAAGTCCAGTAGGTGGGAATTATGATTAGGATTATCTGGTACACGGGTGGGTTGGTTGACTAGTTGAATGAGATTAAATGAGTCTGCAAATAGCTCACATTCAAGACCAGCATCATCAGTCCTGGCTGAATGAGTGAGCCATTCAACATTATGGACATTAAAATCACCCAACACAGTGATTTCAGAAGAAGCATTTAAGTTGAGGACACTGAGTTGTGAGGACAGAGAATCAAAAAGACTTTGCTCTGGAGGAGTATTTGGGGAACGGTAGATGCAACATATGTATTTAAATTTTACCAGCAGAAATTAATTTGTATATAGAATAATCAAAATAGGGACAATTGAAACTAGTAACCTCCTCCAGGGCAATTTCAGATTTTGCGAAGCAACATACACCACCTTTAGGTCTGAAATTTTGGAGCAGTTGATAACCTGGAAAATTAAATCTAGATGTGTCAGATGTGGATGTTACTTGAGTCTCTGTCAAAAAAAGGAGAGTAGGGGATTCTGCTTGAAGAAATTGGTGTACAGAATTGATGTTAGAGTGAAGTCCCCTTATATTACTAAAGAAATAGCTGTACTGACAAGCAGCTTTGGGACGTTGCAATGCTCTTGACACAGTCGCATGATGACGACCGGGAGGGCCCTGTGTCAATAACCCAACCCTGCCGGGGGTGGATATCCGAGGGACCACCAGGTTTGCTTCTTAACAATTGTACTGCCATATTTAAGGTAAGTGTATGGTGTTACATGTATGGTATGTAGTGGGAAGAGTAGTATTTTATGGATAGAGGATAGCGATGTAGGGCAATCGTGAAGTTGGATGTGTATGTTATATAAAGCGGGTTTTCCTGATACCCCTGATGTGTGAGGCAGAAAGATATGTATCCAGCTACCAAGGCCTGGGAGAGAAAATGGAATTCAGGCTATTCCCTGAGTCTCCCGAAACCTTGGCGGTAGTACTTCCCTGGGCGCTGCCTACCCCTACTACCTGAGTATTCCCTTATTAACTCTCTTCTTGTTCTTTTTCTCTACCTTCTTACCTATTTTCATAACCTTTTTTCTTCTCGTATCTCTTTTTATATTTGATTTTATTTTTTCTCTTTTTTTTTTTTCTCTCCTCTTTCCTCTTTTTTCTCTTCTTCTCTAATACATATCTAATCTAATATTTCTCCCTCTCCCTCTTTAACTTCTGTCATCTCTTTCTCTTCCTTCTCTCCCTGGTTTCTTCTCTGGAGCTTTTGTATTGTTTACCATTTCTGAGTAGAAGAAGGCAGAAAAGACTTCACCTGCTCCCCCTTTCATCCGCGCGCTCATCATTAAAAAACCACTGTATTATGAATCCGTGTATACTTGCTGTTACAGACTTTGTGTGGTGTGTGTGTGTGTGTGTGTATTGCAGGGTGTTTTTTTGTTCCTTCTGCGCACGCGGATGTGGGCCAACCGAGGGTAATTCTTTTTTACGTGCCACAAACAAAGACCCAACTCTGACAGAAAGAAACTATTTCACCCGAAGACATGAAAGAGAGAGAGAGAGAGATATATAGAGAGAGATAGAGAGAGAGAGAGAGAGAGAGAGAGAGAGAGAGAGAGAAGAGAGTTGAGAGAGAGGAGAGAGATTCCAATAGATACCTACATACACGCAGGTTTCAATAAAGCGATTTTTCAAATGCGATGGAGTGGAAGGTATTGTGGTGTGCAGAGGTGTGGTAGTTGTGGTAGGTACTGTGGTGTGCAGAGGTGTATTGTTGTAAGTATTGTGGCGTGTAGAGGTGTGGTATTGACGGTAGTGGAAGGTATTGTGGCGTGTAGAGGTGTGGTAGTGGTAATGGAAGGTATTGTGGAATAGTGGTGTGCAGTGGTGCTGTAGTGTGCAGAGGTGTGGTAGTAATGGTAGTGTTAGGTACTGTGGTAGTGGTAGGTATTGTGGTGTGCAAAGGTGTGATAGTATTAGTGGTAATTGTGGTAGTGGTAGTGGTAATGATGGTGGTATTGTAGTGGTGTTAGTCAAAGTATTTTAGTGTACCGAGCTGTGGTAGTAGTCATAGTGGTTGTGGTAGTATTACATGGTAGGTGCTGCAGTGGTAGTGGTAGTGATGATGGTAGTAGTGGGGGTGGTAGTGACAGAAGGTATTGTGGTGAATATATTAGTGTGGTTGTAGTGTAGTGTGATTAGCAGTTCAGGTGGTGGTGGTTGTAGTGGCAGTGGTGGAGGTGGTAGGGGTATGTATTGCGGCGTGGAATGGTGTGGTATGTAGTGTGGTGGTGGCAGTGGTAGTGGTAGAGATAGTGGTATTTGTGGTGTAGGATGACAGTTGGGGGACAAACAGAAGAAAAGAGAAAACGGAAGTTGATACGGCAGACATTAAAGGGGTGGCCGTCATAAAGGGAAAGGCTTAGGAAGATGACAGAATAGAGAAAGATGAATTCTGTTAACCCGTGCAGTACCAGGGACGTCCTTTTATCATATTCCGGCAACTATTAGACGATTGTATTCAGCTTAGAAAGGACCTCTACCAATAATAAGGCTTCGAACCATCTCAACCGACGTTTTAGCTACCACATATCTTTCCTAAGCAGCATAATATTGTCTAAATATAGCTAGAAAACACAACACCACACGTTGTTGGTACTGAAAGGGACAAAAATGGGGTAGGGATGGGAAAAAGATGGGTAACAAAAGATCGATGGGTAACTATTGTCCCTTCATAATAAGTACACCAGAAATGGTGCCCCATAACCTTTATAACTCAAAAATGGCTAAAGCAAATGGGCTGTACGTTCCCACAGCTATTCCCTGGTTAACTCTTCCCAAATGGTACCAATACTAGCTCGATCACTATTATATATATATATATATTTTTTTTTTTCATATAATATTTATTTATCTATTTTTTTTCACTATAACTAGGCCGGAAATCTTGACATCTAAACACTTGTAACTTATAAGCTGGTTGTATATTTCCACACATATTTCCTGGTTGATCCTTCCCAAGCAGTAGACATATTGGCTTCGTTGCACTTTTCCTTCTTGAGTAATAATAAGCTATGGGTCTACATCTCTGGCGTTAGACGATTTTATGCAGCTTCGGATGAATCTCTAGGAATCAAAGACGTAGAAACTATCTGACTTCAACCATTCCTTAGTAAACAGAATGAAATCGTCTACTAACAGACAGAATATAGGGAAGAAACGCGTCCTCGTACCTTGAAAGGGTTAATAACAGATGTATTAGAATTACATTTACCCATGCCAGGTCTGATATCTAGCATCATAGAGAGAGAGAGAGAGAGAGATTGTGAGTGTGTGTGTGAGAGAGAGAGCGTGTGTGTATGTGTGTGTGTAATAGATTCACCCGTAACGCTTTCATTGGTTCAGTAGTAGGAAGTTCACAAATACAAGTGTAAACAATGATCTCGCGTCTATGCCATTTGTTTTTAAAGCGCCAATGAATGGAGGAAGGAAAAACCAAGACAAAACAGAAAAGATCCATGTGCCGTATTTCACCGTACGCTAACCTGAAATACAGTGAAGCCTACTCGGTGGTTTTCCTTGATGGAAGGTTTGTGTTGTATAAACGTAATATAATGGGAATCATGACTACAGTCTTGATGGAAGGTTTGTGTTGTATAAACGTAATATAATGGGAATCATGACTACAGTCTTGATGGAAGGTTTGTGTTGTATAAACGTAATATAATGGGAATCATGACTCTACAGTCTTGATGGAAGGTTTGTGTTGTATAAACGTAATATAATGGGAATCATGACTCTACAGTCTTGATGGTCGGTTTGTGTTGTATAAACGTAATATAATGGGAATCATGACTCTACAGTCTTGATGGAAGGTTTGTGTTGTATAAACGTAATATAATGGGAATCATCACTCTACAGTCTTGATGGAAGGTTTGTGTTGTATAAACGTAATATAATGGGAATCATGACTCTACAGTCTTGATGGAAGGTTTGTGTTGTATAAACGTAATATAATGGGAATCATCACTCTACAGTCTTGATGGAAGGTTTGTGTTGTATAAACGTAATATAATGGGAATCATGACTCTACAGTCTTGATGGAAGGTTTGTGTTGTATAAACGTAATGTAATGGGAATCATCACTCTACAGTCTTGATGGAAGGTTTGTGTTGTATAAACGTAATATAATGGGAATCATGACTCTACAGTTTTGATGGAAGGTTTGTGTTGTATAAACATAATATAATGGGAATCATGACTCTACAGTCTTGATGGAAGGTTTGTGTTGTATAAACGTAATATAATGGGAATCATCACTCTACAGTCTTGATGGAAGGTTTGTGTTGTATAAACGTAATATAATGGGAATCATCACTCTACAGTCTGATGGAAGGTTTGTGTTGTATAAACGTAATATAATGGGAATCATCACTCTACAGTCTTGATGGAAGGTTTGTGTTGTATAAACGTAATATAATGGGAATCATGACTCGACAGTCTTGATGGAAGGTTTGTGTTGTATAAACGTAATATAAATGGGAATCATCACTCTACAGTCTTGATGGAAGGTTTGTGTTGTATAAACGTAATATAATGGGAATCATCACTCTACAGTCTTGATGGAAGGTTTGTGTTGTATAAACGTAATATAATGGGAATCATCACTCTACAGTCTTGATGGAAGGTTTGTGTTGTATAAACGTAATATAATGGGAATCATCACTCTACAGTCTTGATGGAAGGTTTGTGTTGTATAAACGTAATATAATGGGAATCATCACTCTACAGTCTTGATGGAAGGTTTGTGTTGTATAAATGTAATATAATGGGAATCATCACTCTACAGTCTTGATGGAAGGTTTGTGTTGTATAAACGTAATATAATGGGAATCATCACTCTACAGTCTTAACAGTATTTCACCGTACGCTAACCTGAAATACAGTGAAGCCTACTCGGTGGTTTTCCTTGATGGAAGGTTTGTGTTGTATAAACGTAATGTAATGGGAATCATGACTCTACAGTCTTGATGGAAGGTTTGTGTTGTATAAACGTAATATAATGGGAATCATCACTCTACAGTCTTGATGGAAGGTTTGTGTTGTATAAACGTAATATAATGGGAATCATCACTCTACAGTCTTGATGGAAGGTTTGTGTTGTATAAACGTAATATAATGGGAATCATGACTCTACAGTCTTGATGGAAGGTTTGTGTTGTATAAACGTAATATAATGGGAATCATCACTCTACAGTCTTGATGGAAGGTTTGTGTTGTATAAACGTAATATAATGGGAATCATCACTCTACAGTCTTGATGGAAGGTTTGTGTTGTATAAACGTAATATAATGGGAATCATGACTCTACAGTCTTGATGGAAGGTTTGTGTTGTATAAACGTAATATAATGGGAATCATCACTCTACAGTCTTGATGGAAGGTTTGTGTTGTATAAACGTAATATAATGGGAATCATCACTCTACAGTCTTGATGGAAGGTTTGTGTTGTATAAACGTAATATAATGGGAATCATGACTCTACAGTCTTGATGGAAGGTTTGTGTTGTATAAACGTAATATAATGGGAATCATCACTCTACAGTCTTGATGGAAGGTTTGTGTTGTATAAACGTAATATAATGGGAATCATCACTCTACAGTCTTGATGGAAGGTTTGTGTTGTATAAACGTAATATAATGGGAATCATCACTCTACAGTCTTGATGGAAGGTTTGTGTTGTATAAACGTAATATAATGGGAATCATCACTCTACTGTCTTGATGGAAGGTTTGTGTTGTATAAACGTAATATAATGGGAATCATGACTCTACAGTCTTGATGGAAGGTTTGTGTTGTATAAACGTAATATAATGGGAATCATCACTCTACAGTCTTGATGGAAGGTTTGTGTTGTATAAACGTAATATAATGGGAATCATCACTCTACAGTCTTGATGGAAGGTTTGTGTTGTATAAACGTAATATAATGGGAATCATCACTCTACAGTCTTGATGGAAGGTTTGTGTTGTATAAAACGTAATATAATGGGAATCATCACTCTACAGTCTTGATGGAAGGTTTGTGTTGTATAAACGTAATATAATGGGAATCATCACTCTACAGTTTTTGTAATTGAATTGTAACAGAATTGTAAGGAATTTACAATTCCTTAGTCCGCCCTCTTCTGGAATACTGCGTTCAATCCTGGTGCCCTTATTACCAAAAAGATATAAACAAGCTAGAACGAGTTCAACGTAGAGTTACCAAAATGATACCTAGCCTAAAGAACAAACCATACGAAGAGCGTCTTAGAGAATTAAATCTATTTCATTTAACCCAGCGCAGATTAAGAGGCGACTTAATTCAAGTGTTCAAAATCATCAAAGGCATCGACAATAGGAACTGTAGTAAGTACTCCACTATCGACCAATCTAATTACACGCGGGGAAACGGTTGCAAAATTATTGGTAAATCTTTTAACTCGCACGAATCTAAGAATTTCTTCTTCAATCGAGTTGTCAACTTGTGGAATGGGCTTCCCCGAGACGTTATAGACTGCAGCACCGTTGATTCATTTAAATTCCGCCTAGACAAATATCTCGCATCAAACCCGCGACTGACTGCGTTTGTAAATGAATAACTTTATCCTCCCCTCAGTTACTAACCCATATGTCCCCTACTAACTTCCTAGTCCTGCCACGTTAGTGGCAGGGCAGTAGTTCCCTTTCCAATGTTCCCTTACCCACTCTAAACCACTGTTTGGACACTTGATCCTCAGTGTTTTGGAGGACAAGCAACCTAGAAGGGTCACTAGACCTGTTGTTGCTTGATTTCCTTTGTACTCCTTTGTACTACAGTCTTGATGGAAGGTTTGTGTTGTATAAACGTAATATAATGGGAATCATCACTCTACAGTCTTGATGGAAGGTTTGTGTTGTATAAACGTAATATAATGGGAATCATCACTCTACAGTCTTGATGGAAGGTTTGTGTTGTATAAACGTAATATAATGGGAATCATCACTCTACAGTCTTAAATTCACCGTACGCTAACCTGAAATACAGTGAAGCCTACTCGGTGGTTTTCCTTGATGGAAGGTTTGTGTTGTATAAACGTAATGTAATGGGAATCATGACTCTACAGTCTTGATGGAAGGTTTGTGTTGTATAAACGTAATATAATGGGAATCATCACTCTACAGTCTTGATGGAAGGTTTGTGTTGTATAAACGTAATGTAATGGGAATCATGACTCTACAGTCTTGATGGAAGGTTTGTGTTGTATAAACGTAATATAATGGGAATCATCACTCTACAGTCTTGATGGAAGTTTTGTGTTGTATAAACGTAATGTAATGGGAATCATGACTCTACAGTCTTGATGGAAGGTTTGTGTTGTATAAACGTAATATAATGGGAATCATGACTCTACAGTCTTGATGGAAGGTTTGTGTTGTATAAACGTAATGTAATGGGAATCATGACTCTACAGTCTTGATGGAAGGTTTGTGTTGTATAAACGTAATATAATGGGAATCATCACTCTACAGTCTTGATGGAAGGTTTGTGTTGTATAAACGTAATATACTGGGAATCATCACTACAGTCTTGATGGAAGGTTTGTGTTGTATAAACGTAATATAATGGGAATCATCACTCTACAGTCTTGATGGAAGGTTTGTGTTGTATAAACGTAATATAATGGGAATCATCACTCTACTGTCTTGATGGAAGGTTTGTGTTGTATAAACGTAATATAATGGGAATCATGACTCTACAGTCTTGATGGAAGGTTTGTGTTGTATAAACGTAATATAATGGGAATCATCACTCTACAGTCTTGATGGAAGGTTTGTGTTGTATAAACGTAATATAATGGGAATCATCACTCTACAGTCTTGATGGAAGGTTTGTGTTGTATAAACGTAATATAATGGGAATCATCACTCTACAGTCTTGATGGAAGGTTTGTGTTGTATAAACGTAATATAATGGGAATCATCACTCTACAGTCTGATGGAAGGTTTGTTGTATAAACGTAATATAATGGGAATCATCACTCTACAGTTTTTGTAATTGAATTGTA